>SJYC01130379.1:0-13765 GCA_006408675.1 Madoqua kirkii | reverse complement strand
TTTTGCATTTCAATCTTGTATAATGAAAAGGACATCTTTAACGGACACTCAGCCTTACTTATTCATACACAAGACAGAGAATATCTTGCTTCTTGGATGAAAAAAAAAAAAGCACTGGTTGTTTCTTTTTTCCATCCAAGGAAGTAAATAAAATTTAAGAGATAAGCTGTGATGGATTTCATGATCAAACATGGTGCTGGAGAAATACTTTGCTTAAAAGGATAGATGAGGTGAGAAATCAGCAACATTCACATATAGGCATGTTTCTCCTGGGGTAAAGGTGTGCAGTATTCATCAATTTTTAAAGCAGTTTGTGGCCCCCCAAAAAGGGTAAGAAGTACTTCTGATATAGAAGGTATTTCTGCTAATAAAATTTAAGAGATAAGCTGTGATGGATTTCATGATCAAACATGGTGCTGGAGAAATACTTTGCTTAAAAGGATAGATGAGGTGAGAAATCAGCAACATTCACATATAGGCATGTTTCTCCTGGGGTAAAGGTGTGCAGTATTCATCAATTTTTAAAGCAGTTTGTGGCCCCCCAAAAAGGGTAAGAAGTACTTCTGATATAGAAGGTATTTCTGCATTTGACTAGAAGTCAGAATAGATGATCTCAATGCCTTCCTTAAAACTTGTCAACTTAAATACAAAACTAAAGGTCTACAGGAAAAGCAGGGGTCTGCTCCATCAGCTTCTAATTACAGCACACAGTCAGGGACAGTCCAATCAGAAGCAGATCAAGCGGCTGATGAGACAGTCTCACACAGATGTCTGCCCCAAATCTTCACACTGAACACTACCCACCCTTAGACATTGTCCTGGTTTTTGCTATTAAATCCAGAAAACTGGCTTCCAAGGAGAGAAAACTAAGTTCATTCCTATTTACACTGACTTGCTGGTTTGACATAAATTAAGGCTTAACCATAAAATGCTGACAGAGAAAATAAAAATGCAAAAACAGATGATATGAAGGACAGAAGGTAAGCTCTCCTTCTATACTACTGTGACCAGGTCAGCACAATATGGAATTCAAGTCATCAAATGCTGAAGAAAGACAGCACCTACCTGGGTTATCATGATAACATTTCTCAAGTACTTACCTGGGCCAAGACACTTTCCATCTCTGATTTCTTCTCAGCAGAACACTTCTTATCAGACATTAATTTCTGCAAATGAGCTGCAAGAATAGTGTTGTACTTGTCAATTTCAATCAATGGGAAAAAAGGACAATGTACTTTTGAGTTTCAACATCGGGCAGGTGAAAAAATGAACCCACGGATAATGTTCTTAATTTATATGAATCCTATGGTTGATTTTACAGAGATAGTCATAATACTCTCTTGATTCTGTTGGTGACTTAGAATTTCTAATTATCTGTATATATGTGTGTATATATATATATATATATTTCTTTTTTTTTCAATAAGGGACTTGGTGTATATACTAAGATCTGTGCACTTTATTCTTTGTATATTATATCCCAAGGAAAAAAATGTAAAAACTTGAGAGAAAAGTTTAATCCAAATCCTTTGCTTTGATCAATCCTACTTGAAAAGGTGTTTACTTGAGATGAAAAGCCATACCTTTCAATAGATGGTCAGCACGGAAGCACTCTCCATTTTTTAAATCTTTCACCATGAAGTCAGCAAATTTGTCTACATGGCCAGAAGTCCTAAGTTAATACCAAGTCAATTAGTCATTTTCATACAGCTTAACACATAAATTTTACCTTTTAAGACAATCTGCCATCTATATATTTATCCATAGCTTACATCTGTGTATCTGACAGAGGAAAGCTCCCATATCTATTATGGAATATCCCATGGTAGATAAAAATGTATGCCAAAGAAAATTCTTCTTTAAATCTATTCCTACCTGCTTCCCAAGTTCTCCCTTCCCTTAGGAAAAAAAAATATTAGCTAGATTATACTTTTTCAAATTGTCAAGGTCTGTGCTACTTTTCAGGATCAGTTACTCCATGCCTATCCCACTATTATTAGTGATCCAAGCAAAAGCAAAACCATGGGGAAGTTGACTAGCCAAGAATTTGCAAGAACTCAGTATAGACATTGAACCTTAAAGAAAGACTTTTCTGCCACTGAAACCTGTAGGGACACTGGTATTATTGCTACGTGGCTCCTATTAGTGGAGCAAGTAGCTAAGAATAGGTTGTCCTGATCTTTTAGATCTGTCATCAAGAATTTCAACTTAAGTTAATTGCCTGAAATTACTGAGAGAGAGCTTAAAGTATACAAAAGGCTCTGTGGTGACTCAGATGGTAAAGAATCTGCCTGCAGTGCTGGAGACCTGGGTTCGATCACTGGGCTGGGAAGATGCCAAGAAGAAGGAATGGCTAATCACTCCAGTATTCTTAACTGGAGAATTCCATGGACAGAGGAGCCTGGCAGGCTACAGTCCATGGGGTTGCAAAGAGTCAGACACGACTGAGAGACTAACACTTTCACTTTAAAGTATACACAAAGTGAAAATTAGCTCTTTCACAGGCAATATTAAATGAAATGATGAAAAATAGTTAACAATTCCTCTTTCAGTTTCATATCTGAGAACTGCTGACCTGCTTTCAACTATGTTGGGAGGAACAATCTAAATTTCTGATACACATAGTAGTATTTAATTTAAAATGTGTACATAGCTTTGCTCAGAACGTCTATGAATTTATACTAAAGAAATCACCAGGATATACAAAAAATTCATCTATTAGAATGTTCAGCACAATCAAAACTCAGAAACTAAAACTTAAATGCCTATACTAATGCACCAGCTAAGTAAATTATGCCACATCTGTAACAGAGAATATTATTCTGTCATTAAAAATATTCCTGAAGCTTATTGACATAATGTTCACCTATATTAAGTGAAAGAAAGCACTGTGCTATTACTAAACGCCACACTATGCTACTTCTAAACTTAAAAAGAAAGGATAAATACAACATTTTAAACTGGCTATCTGTTGGCAATGAGAATATTTTGTTTTTATTTTTCAGATTTTCACAATGAACATGGATAATTTTTTTTAATCAAAAAGTTACTTAAGTATATAAATTAAAGAATTTCAGCCTTCAAAGTAGAAATCTTACCTTAAAACTGGCTCAGGGGTAAGCATGGTACAATCAATCTCCAGGATCTGTTCCTCTTGGATAAAATGCTGCCTCCAGGTCTGAATAATATTATTTTTTAAAGCACATCCAACTGGGCCAAAATCATAAAGACCACTAACACCTGCAAAATGAGAGGAAAACGCACTCTACCTTATCACTCTGAACAAATCAAAGCAAGAAGACATCAGAAAGCTGAAAGACTCGCATATTCCCAAAAAGTGTATTCAAACCAACACTTTAAATCCCCCAATACTAAACAGTCTTATTTCCAACTAGCTGACAGATGTTTAAACTGAAAAGGTCTTACTCCATTATTATTTTTATATGTGAAGGCTAACATTTCAAGTAAGATTCGAAAAACCTAAAAACAAAAAGAAGTTCCTCCTTATACAAGAAACAAAATGAAAAAGCAGATTATAGTTTTCTGCCATAGAAATGAGAAAATAACTTGCTGCACCAGTGAAATAACAATGACACCCAATACCACATTCTCCAATTTATTCTTGGTATTTAAGCCACTATTTAAACCTCAAGAAATAAAACATTTAGAGATCTGCTTGGACTAAAAATCAAATCAAGTTTCGGTGGCAAAGTACTGAAAGTTTAATACTGTTGCAATAGTCTCTATTACTTATGAAAATATCAGTGAATTTTATTTGTCTATATAAATTCATGTAGTGTTCAGAGGGATGTAGAAATTTATCTGCATAGCTAAGAAGAATGTTTTCACTTGGCAGGTGCCATAATGAATAATACAGGAACTAGGGTTTATCGCGGCCCTGTGGGGAACGGCACAGTGCAGTTGGCCAGAGCTACAGATGGCCCTCCACTACTCCCAAGTCTCCACTGGGATTTTAAGAAGAGTCTGATATGTACATGGATACATCAAACACTTAATATCTGCCTACACTTCCAATTCCCTAAGTCCTAATGGAAAAAAAGCGGTCTTCAAGAATAAGGAGGGTAGAAGGAAATAAGAACTGGTATCACACCAAATGAATGACTAAACAAATAAATGCGAGACATCCATCCTCCGCTTTGCATGACCTGATACAACGAGATATCAATCGGCAAGTTGTGCTTTTCACTTAAGAACCATATTAAAGCCACCAACAACACATTTTTTCTTTCACTGATCCCCTACCTCCATAAATAGCAAAAGCTTGATCATAGAAAAACCTCCTTTTCAGGGTATCTTCCATTTTTGCTCTGTCTACAACATCATCTTTGGGCTGTAATGCTAGCTCCTGTAAGAGATTTTTAAAGAGAAAATATGTGATTGAAGGAGTGAGTGGGAATTTCAGTTTACACACCTAAATTTACTTTATTCCTCAAATATAAAATTTATCAGACAAGATTTTCATACCCTTAAAATAATAGAAACCTTAGGTTTTTCCCTCTGAGTTACAGAAAAGATACCTTTACTTAACTATTTAGGAAAATGTATGACTATTTCCAAGAGTATAAAACTAAGCTTACTTAGATGTAGATACTAATAAGCAATATCTAAATTTTAAAGGATCACTGTAGTAAAATAGTGACTTAAAACTCCAAATGAGGAATTCTCTGGCTTCCCAGTGGTTAGGACTGGATGCTTTCACTGCTAGGGCTGAGTTCAACTCCAGGCTGGGGAACTAAGATGCCACAAGCTGTGCAGCTTGGTCAAAAAAAGAAAAAACTCCAAATGATTTCAGTTTAGTGATGTGAGATAGTTTGCAAGGTTTGCGAGCAGGTATCAGATGAATAAAACTTTTCCTTAAAAGAAAAGATTTTAAAACAGCATAACCATTATTTGTAAATATAAAAGAATTCATCAAGAAGAACACAACTGCCTTCCAGGGAAATTAATGGAACACAATCAGTCTAGGGTTTTTGTCTGGTGGGAGAAGGAATAGGTTAGGGTAGAAAAGCTGACATTTTGAATTACACATTGAAAGGAAGGAGTCCACCAAGTAGACAAGGAGGAGAAGGCATTCTGGATAAACAGAGATAGAGCAACTTTTAGATTTTTTTCTAGGTCTCTCCCACCGACAGAGACTAAATAAAGATGAGCAATTCTATACCTACTTACGTTCCTTTCCAAGAATCTAAGACTCACCTTTGCTTCCAGGATCCTCTTCCGGGCTTTGAGCTCAGCTACAGCCTTGTCTATATCTACTTGGGGTGCTTTATCTTCTTTGAGTTTTCGCACAAGATCTCCCTAGCCAACAAAAAGAATCTGTAGTCATGATTGGCTTCAGAAGTAAAGTTAGAAATGTGCTTTTCAGCAGGTCTTTTAAACAGTATCTGTGTGAGAATGAGGAAATTCAAAGGTTTATCATGTGAAAGGTCATTATGAATACTCTAGGTGTCCACTTCAGCATGTATAATCTAAACTATAGACAGGTACATAAATAACTGCACCTGCACTGTGATTAGTCCTGGTTTGTTTTCTTTGTGGGGAGGAGATGCACAGAGGGGAAAAAAGCACTGATCAAAAAGTAAAAACCCTGCTGGTATCTACAGGGTAAGAATCTGCCTTGCAGTTCAGGGGGATGGGGGTTTGATTCTTGATCGGGGAACTAAGATCCCACATGCCGCAGGGCAACTAAGACCACATGCTACAATTAGGCAGTAAGGATTCTGCAACTAGAGAAAGCCTGCTCCCTGCAACAGAGATCCAGCACAGTAAAAAAAAAAAAAAAAAAAAAGGAAAGAGCAAGATAAGCACTGAGAACTCAGAAGACCAATGAATAGACGACCATCTCCTCGAATCTCTCTTTTTTTCTTGCATACAAAAAAAAAGACTGATTTAGTTTTCTGCTTACTTCTCTGCCCCTTTGTTCTCAGTCACTTACCTCCCTCTGCCCTTTACTGTTGCATTTTTTCCCTTGGTAATTTCTTTATAGGCTACTTTATTCACTTCCAACAACCTACCACCCATACATTGATTTTCTTACAGTAATGCGGTAGAATAAGTAATCTGAGAGAACAAACAAAACGTTACCACATAGTCTGGGAAATTTCAAGATGAGAAATTAAAAGGTATCAAATTCATAGAGCCCTGGGGGGCCCAACAGAAGCAACTGCTCTCTAAAGTAGACCTTCCATAGGCCTTTCAGGATTTTCAGTTTAAGGTTACCAAAATAAGAACTCAGCTCAAAATTTTAAAATCCACGAGGAAGAAAGACACCATGAATGAGACTTGGCAAAAACAACAAATAACAAAATTAGATCTTTTAAAAGTATTAGAATGACCAAACATACTTTTTAAATGCTCCAGATGTTTAAAGTAAAATAAAAAGAGGAATAAAAAACATGAGTAAAGAATAAGACACTATCAAAAACAATCAGGGGACTTGAAAAAGAAATACATAGAACATTAGAAAATAAATCACTGGAATTAAAAACTCACTGGACAGTTTAAACAGCAGATCAGAGAGCTGAAGAGAGAATTAGTGACTTAGAAAAGAAATTATCACTGGATAATTTTCATTCCATGGAATGGAACCGAAAGACAAAGCTGAAAATACAGATAATCAAACACAGAAAAGAGAATGGAAATGGGATACACGTTCTCCTTATTCCCCTCTTGTCAGGGAGGCTTCCTGTGTGCTGTCTTGCATCTGTCATGAATCCTCTGTCCCTTATTAATTCCTGAATATTCAGGAACTAAGTGGAGTAGCAAACTATCCCGGGGGCTAAGGAATGCATGCATTGCCTTCCTTAGTTTTTCCATACGGTGATGAGTAACTATAAACGACTCTCTTCCTTTTCATGAACCATACGGTTAAAGTAATTATTTACAACCGTCTCTCTTTCATATGGATGACCTCATGTTTCCTTGATAACTTCTAAGTTTTGATTTTATCTCTGCTGAAAATAACTACCTTGTAAGACAGCATAAATACCCACACAATGTTGAATAAAACACCTTTGCTCCCTCAGAGCGTGGGGCCCGTGTCTTTCTTTCTTTCCTCCTGGCTCTCTCTTTCAGGCTAAGTCTCTGGAGCGCAGGAACCCGGCGTGCTCATTCTCCTGCCCAGGCTAAAAAAAAAAAAAAAAAAAAGGAAAGAGCAAGATAAGCACTGAGAACTCAGAAGACCAATGAATAGACGACCATCTCCTCGAATCTCTCTTTTTTTCTTGCATACAAAAAAAAAGACTGATTTAGTTTTCTGCTTACTTCTCTGCCCCTTTGTTCTCAGTCACTTACCTCCCTCTGCCCTTTACTGTTGCATTTTTTCCCTTGGTAATTTCTTTATAGGCTACTTTATTCACTTCCAACAACCTACCACCCATACATTGATTTTCTTACAGTAATGCGGTAGAATAAGTAATCTGAGAGAACAAACAAAACGTTACCACATAGTCTGGGAAATTTCAAGATGAGAAATTAAAAGGTATCAAATTCATAGAGCCCTGGGGGGCCCAACAGAAGCAACTGCTCTCTAAAGTAGACCTTCCATAGGCCTTTCAGGATTTTCAGTTTAAGGTTACCAAAATAAGAACTCAGCTCAAAATTTTAAAATCCACGAGGAAGAAAGACACCATGAATGAGACTTGGCAAAAACAACAAATAACAAAATTAGATCTTTTAAAAGTATTAGAATGACCAAACATACTTTTTAAATGCTCCAGATGTTTAAAGTAAAATAAAAAGAGGAATAAAAAACATGAGTAAAGAATAAGACACTATCAAAAACAATCAGGGGACTTGAAAAAGAAATACATAGAACATTAGAAAATAAATCACTGGAATTAAAAACTCACTGGACAGTTTAAACAGCAGATCAGAGAGCTGAAGAGAGAATTAGTGACTTAGAAAAGAAATTATCACTGGATAATTTTCATTCCATGGAATGGAACCGAAAGACAAAGCTGAAAATACAGATAATCAAACACAGAAAAGAGAATGGAAATGGGATACACGTTCTCCTTATTCCCCTCTTGTCAGGGAGGCTTCCTGTGTGCTGTCTTGCATCTGTCATGAATCCTCTGTCCCTTATTAATTCCTGAATATTCAGGAACTAAGTGGAGTAGCAAACTATCCCGGGGGCTAAGGAATGCATGCATTGCCTTCCTTAGTTTTTCCATACGGTGATGAGTAACTATAAACGACTCTCTTCCTTTTCATGAACCATACGGTTAAAGTAATTATTTACAACCGTCTCTCTTTCATATGGATGACCTCATGTTTCCTTGATAACTTCTAAGTTTTGATTTTATCTCTGCTGAAAATAACTACCTTGTAAGACAGCATAAATACCCACACAATGTTGAATAAAACACCTTTGCTCCCTCAGAGCGTGGGGCCCGTGTCTTTCTTTCTTTCCTCCTGGCTCTCTCTTTCAGGCTAAGTCTCTGGAGCGCAGGAACCCGGCGTGCTCATTCTCCTGCCCAGGCTTCTGAGACCCTCTTGAGAAGGCGCACTGTGCCTTCTACCCCTCGAGGGGGCGCCAGGTGCCTTCGTGAGCGACGCAAGCCCTGTACCAAGGACTTAATTGGTTTTCTGCGTAAACCAAGGTATATCAGCCTCTTTTTCTCTCTCTTTTCCTTTCTTATCGTGGACTCTGGACCACCAAGTTCCGGTCCATTAAAGGACCTCAACAAGTGGCGTCCAAACAGGAGCCTGGTACACTTGGCAGATTCGGACAAAGTGACCCCAAGGGCCTATTGAGGCCGGTAAGTACTAAGAAATGAGTAATATGGCTGGAAAGCCCCATCACTTTTCTACTTTACTTTAGCGCTTATTTAAAGTTCAGGGACTTTCAGTTTCATGTCAGCCACTTGCCTTCAGACAGTGGATGAATGTAACCCTTGGTTTCCTGATGAAGGTAGTTTTGAATTAGAACAACATAAAATATTTCAGAATTTTCCTACAAGCCCTGCCCCAGTTGCTCCAAGCGCTCCTAACCTGCCAGCAGGCACAAATCCCAAAGTCACTCCTTTGCTAGAACCTAATGATTCTGGCAAGGACTCCCCTAAGACACCTTTTGACATTAAAACCAACACCACCTTTCTGAACAATAATCCACCTACTCACTCTCCTTCACGACAGAGGCTGACAGAGGCTCTCTGAATTGCTGGTTCTACAATCACAGGTTCTGAAGCCGATGGTTTCTCCGCCTTTCCAGTTTTTAGAAATTCTAACACTCAAGGGCAAATAATACCTCATTATGAGGGTATTAACCTTTTTCACAACAACAAATTTAAAAAGCTATAACTATATATGGCCCACATTCATCTTTTACTAAAGCTCTTCTAAATTCTACAACATCCTCTATTATTGGAGATTTTACTCCCCATGATTGGCGAACTTTAATAACAGCTTTCCTTAACCCAGGAGAAATTCAAATTATGATGTCATCTCAGATTTTATGACAACTCAAAAAGGGGGATAAAATTGCTCAATTACTTCTTTTACCTTACTTTTCTATTAACTCCTCTAATGATGTACGGACAGGTGGATTCGGCAGTACAGAACAAAAACAGTCCTTTTGGACATCATTAGTATCTGAATTTCGGAGAAGGCAATGGCACCCCACTCCAGTACTCTTGCATGGAAAATCCCATGGACAGAGGAGCCTGGTAGGCTGCGGTCCATGGGGTTGTGAAGAGTCGGACACGACTGAGTGACTTCCCTTTCACTTTTCACTTTCATGCATTGGAGAAGGAAATGGCAACTCACTCCAGTGTTCTTGCCTGGAGAATCCCAGGGACAGGGGAGCCTGGTTGGCTGCCGTCTATGGGGTCACACAGAGTCGGACACGACTGAAGTGACTTAGCAGCAGCAGTATCTGAATTTTCCCGACCGACTATAAATATCAAAATCAATGGTAAAAGATTTTCTGGTCTCCTCGACACTGGGACTGATAGTACTATTATTTCCAAACATTTATGGCCTAAATCCTGGCCTGTATGAAAAACTTCTTGCCAAATTGCAGGGGTTTCTCAAACCAAAGTACAAGAGGTTTATCAGAGTATTCAAATTTATCCACGTGAGAGACCAGAAGGCCAATCTGCAACACTAAGGCCTTATGTGATAGATGTGCCCCTCAACCTGATAGGAAGGGACTCACTTATGCGATGTGAGATATACACGCAGATATACATTCCACACTTTTCCTTGGGGCCACTGCTCATTTAACAAACAATACAATTATTAAAATAACTTGGAAGAATGATGAGCCTATTGGACAGAGCAGTGGCCCCTCACCAAAGAGAAATTACAGGCGGCTAAGGAACTTACAGATACACAACTAGAATTAGAGCATGTTGAGGAATCTTGTTCTCCTTGGAACTCTCCTATTTTTGTTATTAAAAGAAAAAAAATCTAACAGATGGTGTCTCCTAACAGACCTTTAAAAAGTTAATGCATCTATGAAACCTATGGGTGCATTACAACTAGGAATCCCATCACCTACCACTATTCCTCAAAATTGGCATATTATTATTGCTGATTTACAAGACTGCTTTTTTAATATACCTTTACACCCTTTAGAACGAGAGAGATTTGCTTTCTCTCTCCCTTATCCTCATCATATTGGACCTCATAAACGGTACCAATGGACTGTATTGCCACACGGATGATGAATTCTCCCACCATGTGTCAGTACTACGTAGCCAAAGCCCTTGAGCCTGTGGGAAAGCAATTTCCTAACTTTCTTGGTATTCACTATATGGGTAATATATTGTTTTCAGCTCCATCTATCTTAGAAACTCAACACACGTTTGATATAGGTCAACTATGCTTAAAAAACTCTGGATTAATCATTGCCCCTGAAAAAATTCAAACCTCTACACTTACCATTACTTGGGGTTTGTTCTTAATAGACAACGTATTACTCCCCAACTAATTCAGATCCGTACTGATAAATGATCAGCCTTAAATGATTTTCAAAAGCTCTTAGGTGATATAAATTGCATTAGACCTTCTTTAGACATTGCTAATTATCAACTGAATAACCTATTTAATACTTTAAAAGGAGATCCTGATTTAAATAGCCCTCGTTCACTTTCTCAAGAGGCAGGAGAGGAACTCTATTTGGTGCAAAATAAATTATAAAAACAATTTCTTACTCATATCAAACTAGATTTACCTCTAGAATTATTTCAACTCCCTTCTCTTCATTCTCCCACAAGACTTCTTGCCCAACAAGAACACCCAGTAGAAAGGATCTATACCTGTTTTAGGGGAATAAAGTCACTTACACCCTACCTTAATTTAATTGCTCTAATCATTATCAATGGAAGAAATAGGACTAAAACTCTAATTGGCTCTGATCCTCACAAAATTGTAATATCTATCAATAAATCTCAATTTGAGAACACATTACAAACTTCTACTGATTTCCAAATAGCTTTTCTGGAATATTTTGGAAAAATTTCATTTCATTATCCTTCTGGTAAGCTGTGGAGTTTCTTCAAAAATACTGAATTTATTATTTCTCACATTATCAGCTCACAGCCTATACCACAGGCTGAGGTTTTTTTATATAGATGGGACTAAAAATGCCAAAGCTTCATTCTGGTCTCATAAGGAATATAAAGTCTTTTATACTAAATTTCATTCTGCTCAACAAAATAAATTAGACACTCTTATTCATGGTATTTGCCTACATCCTTACCCCATTAATATAGTCTCTGACTCTATATATTGTTTTCGTATTAAAAAACATAGAAACCTCCACCATAAACTCCAATCAACCTATTATTCAACAACACTTTTTTGAATTACAATCTGTTGTTAGAAACCGCAGTTCTCCCATTTATATTACACATATTCGAGCACATTTTTTTCCTTCCCGGTCCCACAACTTATGGTAATGGGCAAGCAGGTAAACGGGTTTCCTTTGCTACTCCAGAACAGCATGCTCTGTTGCATAACAATGCTGGCTCCCTCCACCATCTATGGAATATCCCACAGCGCCAGGCTGAAGCCATTATTAGTAACTGCTCTACTTGTAGACCCCTACATCTTCCACCCATCGCACAAGGTATTAATCCTTGCGGTCTGCAACCTAATGAACTATGGCCGGATGGAACTCATTGCCCTGAAGCTTCTCCATCTTCTTTCTTGCATGTCTGTATTGACACTAATTTTCTTTTCATTTGGGCCACACCTCGTCGCGGTGAGGCTACAAAGCACGTTATAACTCACTTATTAACTTGTTTTGCTGTAAGGGGAACTCCTAGTTCTATAAAAACAGACACTGGCCCTGCCTATATTTCTAGACACTTTAAACAATTTTTACAATCTTTTTCTATTAAACATAGGTATTCCTTATAAATCCACAGGCACAAGGCATAGTCAAATGAGCACATCACACACTAAAGTTACAAATAAAAAAATTAAAAAGGGGGACTACATAGGAACACTACTGTCTTCCTTATCTAAAGCAGACTTTACTTCCTGTCTTTCTTATCTAAAGAAGACTTTACTAGATTCCAACGTAAGATATTTCCTAAACCTATAGCTATTGTTTTAAATTTTTTAAACTTACCACAGGGAGATATTTTAACGAGGGCAGAAAAACATTTCAAAGAACTGAAGGACACTTCTCTTCCTCTGCCCATCTGGTACCAAGACGGGTTAACGAAACAATGGAAATCTGGGAAACTAATCTTACAGGGAAAGGGGTATGCTTGTATTTCCCCAGATGGATCCAACAAACTCACATGGCTTCCTCTTCGGAAGATTTGACCCAAGGAGGGCCCCGGCCTTCAAAATGGAGACAGGACAACAAAAACCCCAGGAGGAAGAAATTCCAACACAGGCCATGGCAGCTCTAAAGATCTCCAGGAAGTACTGCCCTCGCTGGCATCACCCTTATAATCTCCCAACTTGGAGACAAATAAAACCCTTACTAATCAAGCTAAAAATCTGGTTTCTCAACAGAGAATGCCTCAGAGTCCTGAATACGCTCTCCTGAGAATTCTTAGTCTCCTGACCTGTGCCTCCCCTGCTTGAACCAGATTAACTCATCAGACTTAACTGGGCTTACTTAGCCCCTCTTTATTGCAGGTCATAAAATGGATGGAGAAAAGATCCTGTCAATGACTCTACCCATATGCCTCCTCCCTGGAACGTGAAAGGGCCCTCACACCTTGGGGAGGAGGGAATTAATTAACATTCCTTTAGGCCGTGAAGTCCTTCCCTCGTGATCTGGGCCCAGGAAAATTATGCATAAACGTCAGCCAACAAACTTGGGCTTTCGTCCTGCCTCCAAAAGACGACTTTCAGACACTGTTTGGATCATTTACTGCCCTTTCTTTGTCTGTGGACCACGCTTATACTACTGAGACTTTAGGGACAAAGGGAAAGAACAAAGAACATTATGCAAAGGGTTTACATATAAGAACTTTGCATGTACTCCTGTTCATTGGGACAAACGTCAAGCCAAATCAGGAAAATTAATGTTTGTGGCTAATCATACAATTGTTGACTGGGGACCCCATGGTACGTGGTTATCTAACTGCTCAGAAGAGGTTAACAGCATGCTGTGTGACTATGTTATGCAAGTGACATGGAAGGGCACCAGCACTACAAGGGAGCACTACCACGACAAAGGACTTCTTGGGTGGCTTAATGGTGGATCAGCCCCACCTCCTCCTAGGATCCTCCTCGGTAAACAGAGTGGGCCTGAACAATGGGCGTTTGGAAA
>SJYC01130378.1:0-18128 GCA_006408675.1 Madoqua kirkii | reverse complement strand
GTTTAACTTCCAGTGGAGTCATAACCCCAAACTTATGTACTGAAATACATATTAATACATATTAATTATAAATTACTTTTTATTTATATTACATTTAGAACACTATGTGTACATCTATTTTTCTTATGAAATATGGTATTTCTGAGGCATGAATTTCATTACAGGGTAGTAATAAATTTCAAAATATGTGGTATAAAAGGGGACACTGAGTCTAATATGGGTGAGAGTCATTGAGTTGGTTCTTTTCATTCTCTTATTACATACAAATAGGTCTGGTCTGTTATTATACTAACAACTTGTTTTATCTTGACCCTTCTAGCTAAAGCAACATCCTCAGTCACCTTCTAATTTTAACTTCTTTATTACACACACAATACTTGAAATCACCCCATCAATGGATTGGCTTATTTATTTACATGCATTTTATTTGTCCTTGTCATTATACAGCAGGCTCTTTTAAGACAGGAACCCTAGAATGTCAGTTCTGGCACTCAAATATTTCTTGCCTGATATCACAACCTAAACCTAGCACAATCCCAAGCACTTAATACTTGGTAAATATCTACTGGCTTAGTCTTTACACATGCAGTGGTTCTTTTCCCTTCCTCTACCTGTCAGAACACTTATCTCTTGAAGGTTCACTAACAGTGCTTTTTGATGAGGATAAGAACCTATGAGAGTCTGTGTTCTGAAAAGAGGGCGGCAAGCAGTTCTTTTTGAATGTCTAAAAGCAAGCATTCTTTTGAATACCTACCTTTGTGTGTCAAGTACTGGCACTCCCATGTTTTCTTTTGGAGCTTTTCAAAGGACACTAGGCAAGCAAGGCCACAACTTGGTAAAGGTAATAAGAACTTAAAATTAATTTTCCTGAATCATTTTTTTTCTGTTTTTTAAAATTCAGGCATAGAATGAGGCACACACACATTCCAGGAGAGGCTCACCATCAACAGAAGCAGAGGAAGAGTCAGGAATCCTACACTGAGTTAATCACCTCTAAAAATCTCAGTCAATTAAGAAAATATTTGACCTATAGGGGTGGGATGAGGAGGGAGATGGGAGGGAGATTCAAAAGGGAGGGGATATATGTATACTTATGGCTGATTCATGTTGAGGTTTGACAGAAAACAATTCTGTAAAGCAATTATCCTTCAATTAAAAAATAAATAATTTTTTAAAAGACAATTGAGTTTATTCTGAATAATGGAATAATTAAAACCATGATTTATAATGATCTAATTCTGAAAACAAAAGTTGCAGTTGATCTAAACATGGAAAGAAAGTACTTATGGATTCCTAATTTCTAATTATTTTCTCTCCTCTTTCTTCACCACTGACTAATGTGTGTGTGTGCTGAATAAAATCAATGTGAAATATCAATACTTCTAAGTTACCTTTAAGATACATCAACTAGAAGCTTAATTTCTATATAAATTCTTACCATAAAGACACAGATTAGAACTAAAAGTCTGTGTTTATAAAATGAAATAATTACAGGTGAGAAATCATTCCAACACACCTTTTTCATTCATCCTTCATACATATCATGGTGCATATTCAGTCAGCCAAGAAAAACAAGAAAACATTATCTTTTAATGATGTTTAACTTTCTACCTATGGACCTAGACAGTTCTTGTTAAGATTAATAAACTAATTTCAGATTCCCAAGTGTTTTACAACTATTGACAAAAACTTCATAAATGCATCATTTGTGCTTTGTGGATTACGCAAGAGCTCTAATGGGCACTCTTAGTTCAGAAAATCAAAGCTGAGAAAAATCCAGGGCTCTAACATTTCCCAAGACTGACTTTATTGGCCACAAATACTATCAGTTGCTTTTCTGAAGTGACAGTCTTACTTCACTTTTTACAGAAAATGAACAAATGCCCCAAAGCCAAGCCTGAATAACACTGTTTATCAGACATTTTAGTATGTTTCATTCTTGCAACTCAATTGTAAGTGCTTTTCCTCAATCAACATACACAAATATGCTTTATGCATACTTCCTATTTTGTCACACAGAATATTAAAAGATGTGTACACAAAGATCTGAATTTAACAAAATTAGTAATTTTTTCCAGTGGTCATGTATGGATGTGAGAGTTGGGCTGTGAAGAAGGCTGAGCACTGAAGAATTGATGCTTTTGAACTGTGGTGTTGGAGAAGACTCTTGAGAGTCCCTTGGACTGCAAGGAGATCCAGCCAGTCCATTTTGAAGGAGATCAGCCCTGGGATTTCTTTGGAAGGAATGATGCTAAAGCTGAAACTCCAGTACTTTGGCCACCTCATGCAAAGGGTTGACTCATTGGAAAAGACCCTGATGCGGGGAGGGATTGGGGGCAGGAGGAGAAGGGGACGACAGAGGATCAGATGACTGGATGGCATCACTGACTTGATGAATGTGTGTCTGAGTGAACTCCAGGAGATGGTGATGAACAGGGAGGCCTGGCGTGGCGATTTATGGGGTCGCAAAGAGTTGGACAGGACTGAGCGACTGAACTGACTGCTTTTTCAAGGACACTCTAAAGCAAAACTGAGAGAGGATTTTTTTGTTTGTTTTCAAAGTGTGAGAATGTGATAGAGAATATAAATGCTTAGTGTCCCTTACTTGGTAAGTGCTACAGGCCAGCAGTTTTACTCACCATGTTTTGTACCATCAGTGCAAATGTCTAGAGTGAAAGATGCCAATAACATCTTAGTTTTATCATGAAAATGGTTTTGACCCTGGAGACCTCCAAGGGTGTGCAGACCATACTTTGAGAAATGCTGCCCTAGAGCCACTTCCCAAACAAGACACTCCAGGATATGTTCATCAGCATGGTGGTGGTTCTGGCAGTGGGGTGCCAATATATCAGAACATTTTTCAAATATAAAAGACTGTTCTTTATTCTGAGTTACGGCCTGTCCTTTCTTAGGTATTAAAATATTTTATTTTATGAGATAAAAGGGGAAACCAGATGGTAGTTTCTTGATTGCACTGCTTTGTTTTTTTTAATGCCCTTATTTGGCAAACTGAGGCTTCCCTGGTAGCTCAGTGGTAAAGAATCCGCCTGCAGTGCAGGAGACCAGAGTTTGATCCCTACGTCGGGAAGATCTCCTAGAGAAGGAAACGGCAACCCACTCCAGTATTCTGGCCTAGTAAATCCTATGGACAGAGGAGCATGGTGGTGGGCTATAGTTTACGGGGTCACAAAAGAGTATGACATGACTTGACAACTAAACAACAAATCTAGCAAAATAAAGTCTGGCCACTGTATGCTAGTTCCCAGGTTTTTCTTTTAGCTCAATGCCCTCGGGCGTCCTTCATCAAACAATTAACAGTTTTCTAGGTGCTCTGAGGCCCTTTTACAAGCTCCGAAACTAAATTCTTCAGGAAATAACTAAGAATATGCCATGGTGAAACACATTTCAGCCAATCAACAAACCAAATCTGTAAAAAAAAAAAAAAACAGCAGGATTCACATGGCATAGCAGATTGGCAAATTTATAGGAACTAGCTATTTATCTGAAACACTGCCACTAACGAAACCCGTTATTAAGCACCTTACAAATCCCACTCCAAGAATGTCTTCAATTGCACACACTTCACAGTGGAAATTGTATCTCATTTCTTCGAAAGCAAAAAAAAGGTTAACCAGATGATCTTTAAATTCCCTTCCAGTTGACCCTGAAATCAGAGCGATTCAAAGTCCCAGGTAGTTAACTGATTTATGTGTGGTCCTGAAAAATTAGGAAAAGAAAACACAAACTGACTGAGATAGACTAACTTACATATTCGGAAAATAGCTTGAAGCACCAATTATCTAGCAACCAAGCCAACATAAACAATACACAAGACAGTAATAACAGGGGAAGGCTATTCCCCCATCAAACTGTACTTCAGTTAACTAGTTCCAAAGTCTTACTACAGATGGATAATGTGCACTGCAGTTCCAGGGTAACGTGGCAGAGGGAGGGGTTTGGGTGTGCGTTTTTCCAAATTAGATGTATTCTCCCTTCTAAAGTGAAGGGTATGAAGAAAAAGGGGCGGGGGGAAAGTTGAGAGAGACAAGACAAAGGAATCACACTTAATTTTATTTAAGGAGAGTGTGTGGAGGAAGATGGAGAACAAGCATGCATAAAGCTCTGATACCAAGAAAAAAGAATAAATTAAGCCCACAGAAAAACTACAAAATTAAACAGGATAGAATCAATCAGGCTCAAACTAGAGAGAAGCAGATAAAGTGGCAGAATTTGCCGAATTTTTGCAGCGCTTCCCCAATGAATTATTTCCGAAAGAGGGATCCACCCTCCGTAGCCAAGGCAAGTTATTGCATCAGGCGCCGGTGCTGGAGAAACCCGTTCCGTGCTTCCTACTAGGTCGTCTACTCTTGGGTTTTCTTCCGTGCTTCTGGTTCTACCTGACTGGATGTAAGAATACCCTGTCCTCTCTAAATTCTGATGTCCATGCAGTGCCCTAAAAAAGGAGGCCTGGATTAAACCACCAAGCTCTCCAGCCCATGAAATCTCCCTCTCTTCCGCAAAACCAAATTTCAAATGTTCCATACGAAGGATGGCTGCCTTCACCGAGTAACTCAGGAACATTTACATCTTCCCATGTTTACGATCTGAAAGCTCACTCGTTTCAAGTGGTCTTTTCGGAACCCAGAAAATGACAGGAGCGAAGGATGATGAACTCACATTATTAGAAGAGAAAGTTCAAAACCTCCCCTTATCCAGGTTTCGACTATTTCACTTTTTCAGCGGACCATTCGGCTCACTAAGCACCGAATGAAGATGTCAAGAAAGAAACACTATTTAAAGCATCTTGAAGATTTAAAAAAAGAGTCAGGCGGTAAGAAGAGAGAACCCGCAGCCTCTTCGGCTCGTAACTGACTAGGGAGGAATTAGGACTCTCGCCACCCAGGAAGCACAAAGAACACAGCAGGGACAGGAAATCTAAAATTGAGGTTATTGAGCTAGAACAGGGTGGAGAAGCTAAGGGTTACAGATCCCAGCGCCATCGGAGAGGGAAGAGGCAAGGCAGTAACGAGGACTGGGAAAGGAGAACAGATCGCGAGAGAAGGGACGCAGGATGTCGAGGGATCCGCGGGAGCCACCCAAGGAGAGGGGAAGAGAGGGGTCCACGAGAGGGAAGGTGGCCGGCGCACGCGGAGACTTGAGTCCAAAGTGAAAGAGGCGAGGAAGATGCCTGGAAACCAAGGGCTTTCAGAGAATGAAAGAGACGGGTAATCGATGAGGTGGACCGGTGCCCGGGAAAAAGAGAGAGAGAGAAGATGAGAAGGAGGGGACCAGGCGGGAGGAGAGCCGGGCTGAGTGCAAAGCGCAGAATGCCGGTACCTGCTGGCGCACGGCTAGTCTGAGAGGTGCCAGCACCTCCTCAGCCCCGGCGCCGTCCATGCTGCTCCGGGAGGCGGCGGCGGGGAACCAGGTCGGGGCGCGGGCGGGCTTGCTGATGGGCCGGCAGGGCACGAGCGGGGGCCGGGCCGGGAGACCGGCTGGCAGCGACTGCAGCAGAGCGGCGCTGGCAGCTCTAAGCAGCGCCGGACGGAGAGAGGGCATGAGCCGGCGGCGCTGGGAGGTCGGGAGCGGGCGGCGGCGGAAGCGGCGCGCGCGGCCGGGCCGGGTGCATGATGAAATCGCCGCGTAAACGCCGCGGCGCGCGCAGCCGCACACTCCCCACCCCGCGACGCGGCGCCGGGTCGCCACCGGCCGATTCGACACAAAACCCCGGAAGGACCCGGAATCATTCAGAGCCCCGAAAGGGCTTGAGCCGCCTTGAGCGCACAAGAGGGCTGTGGGGTCCCAGGTAGACCCCCGCCGAACAGATTTGCACAATGCGTTAGTGGACATTTAAGGACTCAGCCCTGTCCGAGACACGCGGACTGAAACTCACGAGGACCTTCAGAGCACAGGCTTGTACAGGGACACTGACGCTCTGGCCGACCCACGGGAGTACACACTTCTGTTTCTGTTCTTTCGCCCCCTGGTTCATAAAGGGTCATGTCCAACTCTGCGACCCCATGGACTGTAGCCCGCCAGGCTCCTCTGCCCATGGGATTATTCAGGTAAGAATACTTGAGTGGGTTGCCATTTCGCCCTCCAAGAGATCTTCCCCACCCAGGCATGGAACCCGAGTCTCCTGCATTGGCAGGCGGATTCTCTACCACTGAGCTACCTGGGTAGACGTCAAAACAGAGACTTAGACTTAGTGTTGGTGGCTCAGAGGTTAAAGTATCCTCCAATGCGGGAGACCCGGGTTCGATACCTGGGTTGGGAAGATCCCTTGGAGAAGGAAATGGCAACCCACTCCAGTATTCTTGCCTGGAGAATCCCATGGACGGAGAAGCCTAGTAGGTTACAGTCAACGGCGTCGCAAAGAGTTGGACACGACTGATCGACTTCACCTCAAGCTCAGATGATCATCAGATAAGGAAACAGATCAAAAGAAGTGAATGATCTGTGCATCTTCACCCATCCATGCCCTTCCCAATGTCAAGACAAAAGCTGAAGAAAGGGAAAATGATGGACGTATTTGGAGAAAATCAGTGCTGGCCATCCTTTGCTGGACGAACAAGATTTGAATCAGCAAAGATGAGGAAAGGCAGGAGGCAAAGACATGAGAAAGGCTGGAAAGCGATACTGTGCCAGGGAGTGGAGAGGAGCATCCAAGTGCCCCAGCTTCCCTCTGCTTGGCCCTGCCTCAGCTGACCTGACTCATGGTTAGGCCCCAGATGAGGGACCCTCTAGAAGCGGGTGCTTCTCTCCCTCCTGCCACAAGGGCAGATTGGCTGAAAAAGCTGGATTCTGTTTCCGCAGAGAGAATAGAAAAATAAGGCATGTGTTAATTTTAGAAATAGCATTACACACACCCACTAGAATGCCTAAAATGGAAATAATAGAAAATGCTAGGAGATGCTCAGGGACACTCCCACACAGCTGAGGGGAATGTGGATTGGTACAGACTTTGGAGGGCAGTTTTGACAGTATCTCCTGAAACCAACGGTAGACACCTTAGTCCAAAGTGGAGAAGGTGAGGAAGATGCCTGGAAACCAAGTCTTCCAGGGAATGAAAGGGGTCATGGGCAAAGACGAACCGTGCCCAGGAGTGTACAAGAGTACACAGGCTCAACAGACTGAAGTCACCTTTCCAAGAACTGTGAAAACTTCATCGTACTTCTCCTCCTCTTTCAGTTTGTGATTCTAGAGAAGTACACACAACTTAGCATAAGCAGAGCAGGTACAGAATGTTAAGTGATTTGTATTCTTAAAATTTTATTTCAAGGTTTAATTTTGGGGGATAGAATATATACTTTTATTTAAGTATAATTAAGTTACAATGTTCTGTTGGTTTCAAATGTATAGCAAAGTGATTCAGTTATACATTCATACATATATTTTTTTTTTCAGATTCTTTTCTATTACTGGTTATTACAAGATACTGAGTATAGTTCCCTGGGCTATACAGTAGGTCTTTGTAGTATGCCTGTTTTATACACAGAGAATATATTTAAGTTTGTTAAGCTGACATGAAATTTAAATATTAGGCACCTGCTAGATAAGACTTCATTTAGTACAAGCTTTGATATTTATTATAATTTTATTTGGCTTTATTTTAATAGGTAATTTTATATTTTTAATTGAAGTATAGTTGATATACAATCCTGCCTAAGTTTCAGGTGTACAAGATAGTGATTCACAATTTTTAAGGGAGTGAGAGAGGGTGAGCTGGTTAGATGGCATCATCGCCTCAATGGATGTGAATCTGAGCAAGCTCCAGGAAATAGTGAAGGACAGGGAAGCCTGGCATGTTGCAGTCCATGGAGTTGCAAAGAGTCGGACACAACCGAGCAACTGGACAACAGCAACAGCACTCCACTTACAGCTTATTATAAAATATTGCTTATATTCTCTGTGTTGTACAACATATCCTTGTAGCTTATTTTATACATAATATTTCATATTCTTAATCCCTTGCCCTTATATTGCCTCTTTATCCTTCTCTCTTCACAGGTAACCACTAGTTTGTATCTTATTTGTTGTTCCTTCACTGAGTCTTGTCCAGTTCATTGTGGCTTCCCTGTCCTTCACTCTCTCCCAGACTTTGTTCAAATTCATGTTCATTGAGTTGGTGATGCTATCTAACCATCTCATCCTCTGCCACCCTCTTCTCCTTTTGCCTTCAATCTTTCCCAACATCAGGGTCTTTGCCAATGGATCAACTTTTTGCATCAGGTGGGCAGAGTATTGGAGCTTCAGCTTTCGCCCATCAGTCCTTGTGATGAACATTCAGTGTCATTTTCCTTTAGGATTGACTGGTGTGATCTCCTTGCAACCCAAGGGACTCTCAAGAGTCCTCCAGCACTACAATTCAAAAGCATCAATTCTTTGGCACTCAGCTTTCTTTATGATCCAACTCTCACATCCGTACATGAGCCTGTTTCTTTTATGTTATAGTCACTAGTTTGTTTTATTTTTTAGATACCACATGTAAGTGGTATCATACAGTATTTCTCTTTGACTTATTTCACTTAGCATAATATCCTCCAAGTCCATCCATGTTACTGCAGATGCGAGTTTCATTCCTTTTTATGGCTGAGTAGTATTCCAGGGTACCACATCTTCTTTTTATCCATTCATCTGTTGATGGACACTTGGGTTGCTTCAGTATTTTGGCAATTGTAGATAATGCTTCAGTAAACATTGTGGTGCAGGTATTTTTTTTCAAGTTTGTCTTTTTGGTTTTTCTTCAAGTATATATGCAGGAGTGGAATGATATTGTAGTTCTAGTCTTAGTTTTTTGAGAAAACTCCATACTGTTTTTCACAGTGGCTGCATCCATTTACATTCCTACCAACAATGTATTAGGGTTCTGTTTTCTTTACAGCCTAGCCAACATTTCTTATTTGTATTCTTTTTGATGATAGCCGTTTTGACAGGTGTGAGGTGATATCTCACTGATAGGTTTTGATTTGCATTTCTCTGATGATTAGCAGTGTTGAGCATCTTTTCATATGCCTGCTGACCATCTGCATTTCCTCTTTGAAAAAATTTCTGTTAGTTATTCTGCTCATCTTTTTAATCAGTTGTGTTTTTTTGATGTTGACTTGTATGAGTTGTTTATATATTTTGTGTATGTACCCTTTGTCAGTCATATCATTTGCAAATATTTTCTCCCATTCAGTAAGTTGCCTTTTTTTGGTCAGTGGTTTCATTTGTTATGCAAAAGCTTTTAAGTTTACTTATGTCCCATTTGTTTATTTTTGCTTTTATTAGGAAACAGATCTGAAAACAAAAAACATTGCTATGAATTGTGTCAGAGTGTTCTGCCTGTATTTTCCTCAAGGAGTTTTGTGGTTTCTGGTCTTACACTTAGGTCTTCAAAACATTTTAAGTTTGTATAGGGTGTGGGAGAATGTTCTAATTTCATTATTTTATTAATACATGTAGCTTTCCCAAAACCACTTACTGAAGAGATTGTCTTTTCCCTGTTGTATATGCTTGCTTCCGTTGTCATGGATTCATTGACTACAGCACGTGAGTTTATATCTGTGCTCTCTATTCTGTTGCATTGAGCTGTCTGTCTGTCTTTGTGGCAGTACCATACTGTTTTAATTAGCTTTATAGTGTAGTCTAGAGTAAGAGAGGGTGATTCCTCCAGCTCTGTTCATTTCTCTTAAAATCATTTTGGTTATTTGGGGTCTTTTGTGTTTCCATATAAATTTTAGAATTATTTGTATTTTTAAATTTTTTATTTCAAATGTTGATATTTATTAAGCATAGTTTTGGCTTTATTTTAATAGGTAATATTGAATTTATCTTAAAAATTTTTAATATGAAAAGCAATTACAAATTTTAGATATACTCTTATTTAGATTTTTATTAAACCATGTTTAAACTCTCTACACTTTGGATACAATTATACATTTTTAAAATTCTTTTGATCAGTAATGTTGCATCCATATTCATGTGAGGATAGTCTTATCACTGTTCTCCAAATCTGTCCTTTCCTCCCTCCAGTTCATCCTCCCTACTTCTGCCTCTGATTATTTCTAAAAGGCAAAGCTGTGGTTCACGCACCTCTGCTCAGGATACTTCAATAGGTCCCCAAGGACCTTAGCAGAATTTCCCAAGTGGTTTCCCTTAGGCATCTTAACCACTGGGCCACCAGGGAAGTCTCTTCTCCAGCTTTTTGATGACTAGTACCAATGGCCAATGAAGAGATGAGTCCAACTACCGTAAGCCAAGTAAGGGAGCCACCTACGAAGCAAGCCCTCCAGCCCCACTACAGCCTTCCGCTGACTGCAGCTCCAGCCGATGTCTTGACTCCAACCTAATGGAAGACCCTAATCCAGAAGCACCCAGCTAAATAGCTCTCAAATTTCTCACCTACAGAAACTGTGAGGTAATAAATGTTGTTTTTTAAGGTGATGGATTTTAGGGTCATTCGTTATACAAAAACAGATAACTAACAGAGGGTTCTTCCCTGAATCGACCCTAAATCTGTTGCCTTGAGAAGTGAGTGGCCAGTCTGTTGGCCTTTAAAGGGCCTTGTGAAGCTTTGACAGTGAGAGTGTCGCAGCAGGGACTGTAGTGTCCTCCCTGGATCCCCTCACTGTAGGAGAGCCAGGCACTTATCAAATAGTCATTCAGTAAACATTTGACCTCTGAGAAGCAGAGGACCCCAAGGCTTGATTGTTATGGGTCTTCTGCACTTAGGTGCCAGCAGCAATAGTGGGAACTAAAGCAGGGAGGTACCCTGGAAAAGATTCCAGATGGAGGAGGAGTGAACACAGGCAGTGATCCAGCTGGGCTGGCTTCCTTAGTTCTCTCTCACTGGCTCTTTTCTGGCTCCCGTGTGCATGTGTGTGTGCTAAGTCTCTTCAGTTGTGTCCGACTCTTTGTGACCCCACGGACTGTACCCCACCAGGCTCCTCTATCCATGGGATTCTCCAAGCAAGAATACTGGAGTGGATCAGGTTGCCTTAGCCTCTTCCAGAGGATCTTCCCGACCAAACCCATGTCTCCTGCATCTCCCATATTGCCTGTCTCTTATACACATCTGATTCTTTTCTATTACTGGTTATTACAAGATACTGAGTATAGTTCCCTGGGCTATACAGTAGGTCTTTGTAGTATGCCTGTTTTATACACAGAGAATATATTTAAGTTTGTTAAGCTGACATGAAATTTAAATATTAGGCACCTGCTAGATAAGACTTCATTTAGTACAAGCTTTGATATTTATTATAATTTTATTTGGCTTTATTTTAATAGGTAATTTTATATTTTTAATTGAAGTATAGTTGATATACAATCCTGCCTAAGTTTCAGGTGTACAAGATAGTGATTCACAATTTTTAAGGGAGTGAGAGAGGGTGAGCTGGTTAGATGGCATCATCGCCTCAATGGATGTGAATCTGAGCAAGCTCCAGGAAATAGTGAAGGACAGGGAAGCCTGGCATGTTGCAGTCCATGGAGTTGCAAAGAGTCGGACACAACCGAGCAACTGGACAACAGCAACAGCACTCCACTTACAGCTTATTATAAAATATTGCTTATATTCTCTGTGTTGTACAACATATCCTTGTAGCTTATTTTATACATAATATTTCATATTCTTAATCCCTTGCCCTTATATTGCCTCTTTATCCTTCTCTCTTCACAGGTAACCACTAGTTTGTATCTTATTTGTTGTTCCTTCACTGAGTCTTGTCCAGTTCATTGTGGCTTCCCTGTCCTTCACTCTCTCCCAGACTTTGTTCAAATTCATGTTCATTGAGTTGGTGATGCTATCTAACCATCTCATCCTCTGCCACCCTCTTCTCCTTTTGCCTTCAATCTTTCCCAACATCAGGGTCTTTGCCAATGGATCAACTTTTTGCATCAGGTGGGCAGAGTATTGGAGCTTCAGCTTTCGCCCATCAGTCCTTGTGATGAACATTCAGTGTCATTTTCCTTTAGGATTGACTGGTGTGATCTCCTTGCAACCCAAGGGACTCTCAAGAGTCCTCCAGCACTACAATTCAAAAGCATCAGTTCTTTGGCACTCAGCTTTCTTTATGATCCAACTCTCACATCCGTACATGAGCCTGTTTCTTTTATGTTGTAGTCACTAGTTTGTTTTATTTTTTAGATACCACATGTAAGTGGTATCATACAGTATTTCTCTTTGACTTATTTCACTTAGCATAATATCCTCCAAGTCCATCCATGTTACTGCAGATGCGAGTTTCATTCCTTTTTATGGCTGAGTAGTATTCCAGGGTACCACATCTTCTTTTTATCCATTCATCTGTTGATGGACACTTGGGTTGCTTCAGTATTTTGGCAATTGTAGATAATGCTTCAGTAAACATTGTGGTGCAGGTATTTTTTTTCAAGTTTGTCTTTTTGGTTTTTCTTCAAGTATATATGCAGGAGTGGAATGATATTGTAGTTCTAGTCTTAGTTTTTTGAGAAAACTCCATACTGTTTTTCACAGTGGCTGCATCCATTTACATTCCTACCAACAATGTATTAGGGTTCTGTTTTCTTTACAGCCTAGCCAACATTTCTTATTTGTATTCTTTTTGATGATAGCCGTTTTGACAGGTGTGAGGTGATATCTCACTGATAGGTTTTGATTTGCATTTCTCTGATGATTAGCAGTGTTGAGCATCTTTTCATATGCCTGCTGACCATCTGCATTTCCTCTTTGAAAAAATTTCTGTTAGTTATTCTGCTCATCTTTTTAATCAGTTGTGTTTTTTTGATGTTGACTTGTATGAGTTGTTTATATATTTTGTGTATGTACCCTTTGTCAGTCATATCATTTGCAAATATTTTCTCCCATTCAGTAAGTTGCCTTTTTTTGGTCAGTGGTTTCATTTGTTATGCAAAAGCTTTTAAGTTTACTTATGTCCCATTTGTTTATTTTTGCTTTTATTAGGAAACAGATCTGAAAACAAAAAACATTGCTATGAATTGTGTCAGAGTGTTCTGCCTGTATTTTCCTCAAGGAGTTTTGTGGTTTTGGTCTTACACTTAGGTCTTCAAAACATTTTAAGTTTGTATAGGGTGTGGGAGAATGTTCTAATTTCATTATTTTATTAATACATGTAGCTTTCCCAAAACCACTTACTGAAGAGATTGTCTTTTCCCTGTTGTATATGCTTGCTTCCGTTGTCATGGATTCATTGACTACAGCACGTGAGTTTATATCTGTGCTCTCTATTCTGTTGCATTGAGCTGTCTGTCTGTCTTTGTGGCAGTACCATACTGTTTTAATTAGCTTTATAGTGTAGTCTAGAGTAAGAGAGGGTGATTCCTCCAGCTCTGTTCATTTCTCTTAAAATCATTTTGGTTATTTGGGGTCTTTTGTGTTTCCATATAAATTTTAGAATTATTTGTATTTTTAAATTTTTTATTTCAAATGTTGATATTTATTAAGCATAGTTTTGGCTTTATTTTAATAGGTAATATTGAATTTATCTTAAAAATTTTTAATATGAAAAGCAATTACAAATTTTAGATATACTCTTATTTAGATTTTTATTAAACCATGTTTAAACTCTCTACACTTTGGATACAATTATACATTTTTAAAATTCTTTTGATCAGTAATGTTGCATCCATATTCATGTGAGGATAGTCTTATCACTGTTCTCCAAATCTGTCCTTTCCTCCCTCCAGTTCATCCTCCCGACTTCTGCCTCTGATTATTTCTAAAAGGCAAAGCTGTGGTTCACGCACCTCTGCTCAGGATACTTCAATAGGTCCCCAAGGACCTTAGCAGAATTTCCCAAGTGGTTTCCCTTAGGCATCTTAACCACTGGGCCACCAGGGAAGTCTCTTCTCCAGCTTTTTGATGACTAGTACCAATGGCCAATGAAGAGATGAGTCCAACTACCGTAAGCCAAGTAAGGGAGCCACCTACGAAGCAAGCCCTCCAGCCCCACTACAGCCTTCCGCTGACTGCAGCTCCAGCCGATGTCTTGACTCCAACCTAATGGAAGACCCTAATCCAGAAGCACCCAGCTAAATAGCTCTCAAATTTCTCACCTACAGAAACTGTGAGGTAATAAATGTTGTTTTTTAAGGTGATGGATTTTAGGGTCATTCGTTATACAAAAACAGATAACTAACAGAGGGTTCTTCCCTGAATCGACCCTAAATCTGTTGCCTTGAGAAGTGAGTGGCCAGTCTGTTGGCCTTTAAAGGGCCTTGTGAAGCTTTGACAGTGAGAGTGTCGCAGCAGGGACTGTAGTGTCCTCCCTGGATCCCCTCACTGTAGGAGAGCCAGGCACTTATCAAATAGTCATTCAGTAAACATTTGACCTCTGAGAAGCAGAGGACCCCAAGGCTTGATTGTTATGGGTCTTCTGCACTTAGGTGCCAGCAGCAATAGTGGGAACTAAAGCAGGGAGGTACCCTGGAAAAGATTCCAGATGGAGGAGGAGTGAACACAGGCAGTGATCCAGCTGGGCTGGCTTCCTTAGTTCTCTCTCACTGGCTCTTTTCTGGCTCCCGTGTGCATGTGTGTGTGCTAAGTCTCTTCAGTTGTGTCCGACTCTTTGTGACCCCACGGACTGTACCCCACCAGGCTCCTCTATCCATGGGATTCTCCAAGCAAGAATACTGGAGTGGATCAGGTTGCCTTAGCCTCTTCCAGAGGATCTTCCCGACCAAACCCATGTCTCCTGCATCTCCCATATTGCAGGCGAATTCTTTACCACTAGCACCACCTGGGAAGCCCTGTCTGGCTTCTGAGTCATTAATAAAGTTCTGTCTCAACCTCCAGCCTGCCCAAGCAGAGATTAGTTTCAGCTTCTGTCCTCCAAAAACTAGGAGGCAAGGTCCTGAGTGATAATATCTTTGGCTGCTTCAGAGTCATTTATCACCAGAATAATTTCTGTTTTGAGTTTACTGGTGTGGAAGCATCAGGAGGAAAGAGAATTACTGCCCTTTCCTTCCCTCCTTGAGTCCTTGGCATAGTTAAGGGAAGATTTAATCTTCCAGCATTGTTAACATAGGGGTGATGGGGGAAGATGCCTACCCAGAGGCTTGGAACATGAGCAGAAGTGGCTAGAGTGGCAGAATTTTCTCTGAGACAGGGAACCAGGTCTGTGAGTCTCAAGAAATGGAGACCAGCAACTGTTCCCAAACACCATCCTGGTCACAGCGCCAGGATCTTGGTGAGACATGCTTATGCAGCACCCCTAGGGAGGCTGGATGCAAGCCCTGGGACTCCTAGTCTTTGAAACGATTCCAGCTTGGCACACAAGTGACCAAACTACTGGCCTTCAAGGGACTTATGAAGACTTGCTTGGTGAATGTCACAGTAGAAAGAGGTCACCCCCTCACCCCCAAATCTTGCATTCTGCTTAAAAGGTGACTATGTGGCACCTGTCACATAGTCAGTCAGTGACATTTACAAAGTGCCTACTAGATGCCAGACATTGTTGCTAGACACTGATGGACAGCAATGAACAGACTTCCTGTTTACAAGGAGCTTGTGTTCTTTGGGACTAGACTGGCAAGATAAAAATGAGCTGACTAGTAAATAGTTTCAGACAGTGATAAAGACTAAAAATAATAAAGTGGAGAAATTATATGAAATATGATTTGGGGTAAGGGTGGTGTTTAGATAGGTGGTTGGGCCACTCTGAGGAGGTGACATTTGAAGGATATAATGATGACAAGGAATTAGCCATGAGAAGACCTGGGTAATAGCATGTGCAAAGGCCCTGAGGTAGGAACCTACTTGGCCTGTGTAAAGAACAGTTAGAAAACCCATGTATCTGGATTGTGAGTGAAGAGAGAAGTAAGAAATAATATCAGAGAGGTAAACAGAGACCAGATCATGTAGACCTTGTTGGATATGTAAAAATAAATCATTTATTTTCAGTGCAATGGAAAGTCACGGAAACATTTGAAACAGAGGAGTCAATGGCCCGATGTGTCTTTTACTATGTCTGGCTGTGTGTGGAGACTAAGCTAGAATGAGACAAGAGTGGAGGTAGAGAGACCAGTTAGAGGTAGTTACCTGTAGTTGCCTGTTTGATTGCCTGGATCAGAATAGTAATAGTGGTGGTACTGAAAGAGGATAGGGCTTTTCCAGTTTCTATTGGAGTATAATTGATTTACAGTGTGGTGTTAGTTTCAAGTGTACAGCAAAGTGGATCAGTTATATATAAACCTATATCCTCTCTTTCTTAGAGAAAAGGGGATTGGATTTAGGAAATATTCTAAAGGCAGAGCAAATCAGACATGCTATAGAGAGTTGTGTTGGAGGACAAAGGAGAATCAGGAAAAGCAAATAATAAAAATGGACTTGTAAGCCAATGGGTATATTTCCTGGTGTGGAAAAAAAAATGGGAGAGGTGCAGGGTTCCTGCATCAGAGGGCAGGGATCCAAAACAGAGGCCACAGATTAGACCTAAGGATGAATATGGTGATGAAGAACAGAAGGAGGCGGAGAACCTGAGAGGCAGACAAGGCTTAGGGGCAAGGGACTCCCCTTGTGGTGGTCTTTCTGTGAAGGAGTAGGTAAAGTCATTTGTTGAATGTGAAGAGGAGGGTTGCAGGGCTGTAACAAGGAGGGTGGAGAAAGTTTGTACAAGCCCTTGTGAAGAAAAGTAGAGTAACCCTGTTGGGATAGGCAGGGGCTTGTCCAGTGGCTCCACGGTAAAGAATCCGCCTGCAATGCAGCCGGTGCAGAAGGCACAGGTTCAGTCTCTGGGTCAGGAAGATTTCCTGGAGGAGGGACTAGCAACCCATTCCAGTATTCTTGCCTGGGAAATCCCTTGGACAGAGGAGCCTGATGAGCTACAGTCCATGGGGTGGCAAAGAGTCAGACTTAACTAGAGCGACTTAGCACGCACGCACACACCACCCCCCGCTAAAATATGTTGAAATCCTAACCCCTGATACCTCTATATGAAATCTGCAGGTTCTGAAATTACCCAGAACGTCTTTTATTTAGACGAGTCTTGTCTGTCTTCACCACCTGGGTTAAATGACTCCAGAGAGAGCTGGAGTCAGAATACGAGGGAGTAGTCCCCGGTGCTAGATCGAGTCCTCCAGGATGCAGACGTCAAGACAGGATGAAGCGCACGAGGATTTTATTGGGGGAGCACGTATGTGAAAGGAAAGAGGGAGGAAGTGAGGGAAGCCGGGAGAGCCACCAGACCACAGGGAAGTCTGACCCCACGGGGAGGAGAGAGGGAGAGACAGGCCAGTGAAGCATCCTAGCCTGCCCTGTAGTCTAAGGAAATTCAGCAAAGCCCCTGGGAGTTCAGGAACAAAGTTGATAGTAGAGGAGTCCCCTGCACTCAAAGGAACCAGCTGCCTTAGTGCGTCAACTGCGCTCAGGCAGTGGCAGGGAGCATCCTGTAGGGGGCGAGCTTTGGCACAGACTCAAGAATTTCAAAGAGTGGCAGCTGCGGTAGGAAGTCTGCCAGGTGTATTCTTGTGTCGCCACGCCTCCCATCAGATCACCATCTAATCCGGGTCTGGACTGGTTTTTTTTTTCCCCCTCGTCCTTTCCAGGTCCTTTGAGTTCTAGCTAATCGAACATGACTAAAATTTGTTGTACATCACTTCCCAGCCTATGTACCATCCTCTATGTCTTTCTGTTTTCTGCTGGTTGGGTCTCAATGTCCATGTGTTAAGGATGGCAGAGGCTGGTGCCTTCGTGACTATGGGGAACAGAGCCCCTCCCTGACTCCTTTCTGATAAGCTCTATGGTCTGTTGACACCAGCAAAAAGTGAGTTTCCATTGCATTTGAGCTATGATACGTTCTGGTATTTGCTAAAAGAGTAGACTTGGGCAAACTTCAGGAGGTGGTGAGGGACAGGGAGACCTGGCATGCTGCAGTCCATGGGTTCAGAAAGAGTCGGACGTGACTGGATGACTGAACAGCAGCAAACTTGCTCTAACTACCATCCTACCACTGGGTCACAAGTGGGAAAGATGGTCAGGTTATCCAGGACACAGGAGGAGAGGGAAGGTAAGAAGCATTTGATTTACAAAAGTTCTGTCTGTCCATGACTTATTAGGAGTGTGGAGTTAGACTACACACAGGCTGGTGGGGAATCGCCCCAAGTGAGTGGACTGACCGGTGGTCCTGGCTATCTTCCCTGGGTCA
>SJYC01130377.1:0-30120 GCA_006408675.1 Madoqua kirkii | reverse complement strand
CCAGCATTGTTAACATAGGGGTGATGGGGGAAGATGCCTACCCAGAGGCTTGGAACATGAGCAGAAGTGGCTAGAGTGGCAGAATTTTCTCTGAGACAGGGAACCAGGTCTGTGAGTCTCAAGAAATGGAGACCAGCAACTGTTCCCAAACACCATCCTGGTCACAGCGCCAGGATCTTGGTGAGACATGCTTATGCAGCACCCCTAGGGAGGCTGGATGCAAGCCCTGGGACTCCTAGTCTTTGAAACGATTCCAGCTTGGCACACAAGTGACCAAACTACTGGCCTTCAAGGGACTTATGAAGACTTGCTTGGTGAATGTCACAGTAGAAAGAGGTCACCCCCTCACCCCCAAATCTTGCATTCTGCTTAAAAGGTGACTATGTGGCACCTGTCACATAGTCAGTCAGTGACATTTACAAAGTGCCTACTAGATGCCAGACATTGTTGCTAGACACTGATGGACAGCAATGAACAGACTTCCTGTTTACAAGGAGCTTGTGTTCTTTGGGACTAGACTGGCAAGATAAAAATGAGCTGACTAGTAAATAGTTTCAGACAGTGATAAAGACTAAAAATAATAAAGTGGAGAAATTATATGAAATATGATTTGGGGTAAGGGTGGTGTTTAGATAGGTGGTTGGGCCACTCTGAGGAGGTGACATTTGAAGGATATAATGATGACAAGGAATTAGCCATGAGAAGACCTGGGTAATAGCATGTGCAAAGGCCCTGAGGTAGGAACCTACTTGGCCTGTGTAAAGAACAGTTAGAAAACCCATGTATCTGGATTGTGAGTGAAGAGAGAAGTAAGAAATAATATCAGAGAGGTAAACAGAGACCAGATCATGTAGACCTTGTTGGATATGTAAAAATAAATCATTTATTTTCAGTGCAATGGAAAGTCACGGAAACATTTGAAACAGAGGAGTCAATGGCCCGATGTGTCTTTTACTATGTCTGGCTGTGTGTGGAGACTAAGCTAGAATGAGACAAGAGTGGAGGTAGAGAGACCAGTTAGAGGTAGTTACCTGTAGTTGCCTGTTTGATTGCCTGGATCAGAATAGTAATAGTGGTGGTACTGAAAGAGGATAGGGCTTTTCCAGTTTCTATTGGAGTATAATTGATTTACAGTGTGGTGTTAGTTTCAGGTGTACAGCAAAGTGGATCAGTTATATATAAACCTATATCCTCTCTTTCTTAGAGAAAAGGGGATTGGATTTAGGAAATATTCTAAAGGCAGAGCAAATCAGACATGCTATAGAGAGTTGTGTTGGAGGACAAAGGAGAATCAGGAAAAGCAAATAATAAAAATGGACTTGTAAGCCAATGGGTATATTTCCTGGTGTGGAAAAAAAAATGGGAGAGGTGCAGGGTTCCTGCATCAGAGGGCAGGGATCCAAAACAAGGCCACAGATTAGACCTAAGGATGAATATGGTGATGAAGAACAGAAGGAGGCGGAGAACCTGAGAGGCAGACAAGGCTTAGGGGCAAGGGACTCCCCTTGTGGTGGTCTTTCTGTGAAGGAGTAGGTAAAGTCATTTGTTGAATGTGAAGAGGAGGGTTGCAGGGCTGTAACAAGGAGGGTGGAGAAAGTTTGTACAAGCCCTTGTGAAGAAAAGTAGAGTAACCCTGTTGGGATAGGCAGGGGCTTGTCCAGTGGCTCCACGGTAAAGAATCCGCCTGCAATGCAGCCGGTGCAGAAGGCACAGGTTCAGTCTCTGGGTCAGGAAGATTTCCTGGAGGAGGGACTAGCAACCCATTCCAGTATTCTTGCCTGGGAAATCCCTTGGACAGAGGAGCCTGATGAGCTACAGTCCATGGGGTGGCAAAGAGTCAGACTTAACTAGAGCGACTTAGCACGCACGCACACACCACCCCCCGCTAAAATATGTTGAAATCCTAACCCCTGATACCTCTATATGAAATCTGCAGGTTCTGAAATTACCCAGAACGTCTTTTATTTAGACGAGTCTTGTCTGTCTTCACCACCTGGGTTAAATGACTCCAGAGAGAGCTGGAGTCAGAATACGAGGGAGTAGTCCCCGGTGCTAGATCGAGTCCTCCAGGATGCAGACGTCAAGACAGGATGAAGCGCACGAGGATTTTATTGGGGGAGCACGTATGTGAAAGGAAAGAGGGAGGAAGTGAGGGAAGCCGGGAGAGCCACCAGACCACAGGGAAGTCTGACCCCACGGGGAGGAGAGAGGGAGAGACAGGCGAGTGAAGCATCCTAGCCTGCCCTGTAGTCTAAGGAAATTCAGCAAAGCCCCTGGGAGTTCAGGAACAAAGTTGATAGTAGAGGAGTCCCCTGCACTCAAAGGAACCAGCTGCCTTAGTGCGTCAACTGCGCTCAGGCAGTGGCAGGGAGCATCCTGTAGGGGGCGAGCTTTGGCACAGACTCAAGGATTTCAAAGAGTGGCAGCTGCGGTAGGAAGTCTGCCAGGTGTATTCTTGTGTCGCCACGCCTCCCATCAGATCACCATCTAATCCGGGTCTGGACTGGTTTTTTTTTTTTTTCCCCCTCGTCCTTTCCAGGTCCTTTGAGTTCTAGCTAATCGAACATGACTAAAATTTGTTGTACATCACTTCCCAGCCTATGTACCATCCTCTATGTCTTTCTGTTTTCTGCTGGTTGGGTCTCAATGTCCATGTGTTAAGGATGGCAGAGGCTGGTGCCTTCGTGACTATGGGGAACAGAGCCCCTCCCTGACTCCTTTCTGATAAGCTCTATCTATGGTCTATTGACACCAGCAAAAAGTGAGTTTCCATTGCATTTAAGCTATGATACATTCTAGTATTTGCTAAAGGAGTAGACTTGGGCAAACTTCAGGAGATGGTGGGGGACAGGGAGGCCTGGCATGCTGCAGTCCATGGGGTCAGAAAGAGTCGAATGTGACTGGATGACTGGACAGCAGCAAACTTGCTCTAACTACCGTCCTACCACTGGGTCACGAGTGGGAAAGATGGTCAGGTTATCCAGGACACAGGAGGAGAGACACAGGTAAGAAAAGCATTTGATTTACAAAAGTTCTGTCTGTCCATGACTTATTAGGAGTGTGGAGTTAGACTATACACAGGCTGGTGGGGAATCGCCCCAAGTGAGTGGACTGACCGGTGGTCCTGGCTATCTTCCCTGGGTCAGGGTCTGTCTAGCGTTCTGATGCCTCTACTTCTTTACCTTCTCCTTCTCTGGCCATTTATTGTCCAAGCTCAGCTGTGTGCAGACTTCCCAGGAGCCCCACCCTGGCTTTCTTTCAGCTCACAGCCCCAGGATCCTACGAGATGCTTCCCAGACCTTAGTGTAGGAGGAAGGCAGCGCACGTCTGGCCTCTGTGGGACCTGAGACAAGGCCTTTCCGCTCTCTGGCCTCAGTCTCCCCACTGAATGATGGGGAAACTGGCCATGCTGTTTTTACTAAGGGTTTACGAACCTGCAACTTAGGGAAACACATGCTGAGAAATGGAAGGAGAGCAGACTTCCCTCTGTCCAGCAGAGGGGAGCATCTCCCCACAAACCAACAGCTCCGCAGAGCGAGGGCTGTGACAGGCGTGTGGAAGCTGGGCCTTCAGGGGTGTTCGTGCAGGAAGCAGCCTCTGAGCAGGTTTCTGAGCACCAGGGACCCTGCCCTCAGAACGGGACCATACGGAAGCCCTCAAGCCCCTTCTCAGCTCTTCCCTAAGGCAATCTGACCTTCCCTTCCATACCTGTCCTGTAGAGAGCTGGTCAGTCAGTACATATCAGTGGAACTCTGGCTTTGCCAGTTAGGTGGAGAGGAGGAAGCTTATGCAAGCCAGGAAGACAGAAGAGCAAAACCAGACAGATAAGCCCAAGGCGCACCCAAGCTAGCTGTACCCCTAGGCCGGCACGGCTCCAGCTGGACGGGACCTCAGGCTCCCAGTTATGGTTTGAGTTGTGTCTCTCAAAAAACATAAGGTCACCTTCCACTGTGGCCTCATCTGGAAATAGGGTCAGTGAAGATATAACTAAGTTATTGCTATAACTTGTAAATTGAGTTTGTCCTGGTGTATGGCGGCCCTTAATCCAATGTGACTGGTGTCCTTGTAAGTAGAGGGTAATACCAGGGAAACGTGGCCGCGGGAGACAGAGGCAGAGACCAGAGCTATGCTGCCAAAAGCCAAGAGCACCTGAGGCTGCTGGAAGCTGGAAGGATCCTTTCTCAGAAGCTTCAGAGGGAGCACAGCCCTGCCGATATTTTGATCTCGAAAACCTCCAGAACTGTGAGATGGTGAATTTCTGTGAAGTGACCTAGTTTGGGGTACTTTATTATGACAGTCCCAGCAAGCTAATACCTCCAGCAGCCCCCCGCCCCCACCTCCCTGGGCAGAAGCTCTGCGTCCACTCGGTCGCACCTCCGCAGCAGACGTTGTTCTGTATGCAGAGTGCTTGCTGTTGCTGCCATTGGTTTTCACTTTGATTTTGGGTGCCATTGGCTGGACTGCTCCTACACGTGACTCACCTGGCACCTGTGGGCATTTGAGCTGTGGTCCCTGTTCCACACATCCCTGGTGCCTAGGGGGAGGAACCCCTTAGGTGTCCCCCAAACTCCTCTCTGCAGGGGCTGTTCTTTCCTTCCTCGGGCTTCCAGTCCACATGGGGCAACTCTGACCCAGATGATGTTTTTATGTTGCAAAAGTCTGCCTACCTACAGCTTCTGCCCACCTGTCCTTGCTCTGTATTAGGGCCACCAAGAACCCTCTGCCCTTAGACATTTATGCACAGGACTTTATCCCCTTAAGAGCTATCTGGTCCCAAGTCCCTCAGAACATCCTTATTGCTGTGTTTTCCTGATGGTCACCTTACGTGGACTAGCTCCAGTTCTCTTTGTGGTTAGGGGCCAAGACTAGACACGATATACCTGGAGTATTTCAACAGTGTCAAGAGGGCAGGAGCATCACCTCCTTGTTCTGAACTCAGTATCTTTGATGATGCAGCCTGAGACCACCTGAATGGCTGTGACCATGGCAACTCCAGGGGAGAGATGAGAGCTAATGAGTTCTTTATTCACTGAGAACACTTCCACAGGTACAAGAGTTTGGTATGAGGATGATAAACTGCCTGCTGAAGGGAAAAACGTGGTATCCATCTGCATGCTCAAGACAAAATTCTTTTTTTAATTGAAGTATATTTGATTTACAATACTATTAATATGTTAGTTTCAGGTATACAGCAAAGTGATTCAGTTATATTCTTTTTTCAGGTTCTTTCATCTCCCCCATTATGCCCCTCATCTCCTTAGTCCTTCCCACCTGGCTTATGCCTTATACCAGGAGGATACAAGCAAGATCCTTGGATTCTTGGATACAGGCAAGATCCCATTCAGGCTAACTCAAATGATTGGACATCCACTTGAGGTACAACAGGGAGTCAGGAGGAGCCTGGGAACCAGGATTTTCAGACTTGAGAGAGGTCTGAATGGCCAAGAAGCAGAGAATATTAGCTAGAAATTGCTTCTGGCTGCAAGTAACAGAGACATGGAAAACAGGCATAACAGGACAGTGCTCTGTTTTCCTCTCATCTGAAAAGAAGCCGAAGGTAAGAAGTCCAGAGCAGGTGCGAGGCTTGAGGATGCTGTGGCTGAGTTCTTTTAGCTTCTGTTGGCTTTTCCAGGGCTGGCTCAAGATGGCTAGTGGAGTGCCAGTCAATAGGCTCACCTCTTGGACAGGAAGGGTGAAGAAGAAGTACCATGACCCGGACCAGCATAGCTGTCTCCCTCTTCAGGAAGCCCTGGGTACTCATCACTTTTGCTAGCATCCCATTGACCAGCATTGGGTCATACAGTGTGATGTTTAACTTTATGTGTCGCCTTGCGAGGCCACAGTGTCCAGATATCTGGGCAAACACAAGTGTTCCTGGAAGGAATTTTTAGATGAGATTAACATTTAAATCAGTAGACTTTGAGTAGAGTAAGTCTCTATCATGTGGGTGGGCCTCATCCAAACAGAAGAAGGCCCTTAGGAAAAGACTGAGGTCCTCCAAGGATCCAGCCCACAGGCTAGAGCCTGGAACCGCTGTCTTAGGGAAGCAGTAGGCAAGGGGGTAGAAAGGACATTGAAGGGGGAGAGAAAAAACTGGCATGAGAGCTAAGGGAACACTGGCAAGAGGTGAGGCCTTTAAAGCTGCCAAGGACTGAAAGAAGGCAACTCTTCAATATTCCTCAACAGTTTGCCTGCCTGGGAGAAAAGGGCAGAAAGGTTTCTGCGTAGCTGGAAGTGTGTCTCGGCCATCCCAGGGTTAGCACAGCATCCACGCTCCTGGAGTCCTCAGACCCTGCTGGCCGGATGCTCAAATGTAGTCAACTCACTGTGGTTTGTTCCCTTTGCAAACAGCAGGTGGACAAGTGGCTCTCTCAACTCCAAGGCAAGCAGATCACACTCTCCTCTCACAGGGGGATCACGAGCACACCCCTGCAGTCACAGATCCATTGGTGTGCCCTGAGCTCCTTTCAAGGCCAGACCCTGGGCTTGGAACACAAAAATGGATAAACCCAAGTCCCTGTTTCCAAGGAGTCCACAGGCTGGAGAAGAAGACAAACCCAAGGGGTCAACAGAGTGACAGTAAGTGGCTGACCAAGGAAAGAACACACCAAGTAGCTCCTCTTTGGGATCAAGAAGCTGACTTGTTGGGCTTCTCTAAAGAGCCTTGCTTGGGCTGAACTGGAGAGAGAATCAGTCAGACTTGGTCAAAAGGATGAGCTGGTGAAGCTTGAGAGCCACAGCACCTTTGAGGAACAGCAAGCATGGCCCACGGACTTCGCTGGGAGCTCCGTCAATAAAGAATCCACCTGCAATGCGGGAGACCTGGGTTTGATTCCTGGGTTGGGAAGATCCCCTGAAGGAGGGCATGGCAACCCACTCCAGTATTCTTACTTGGAGAATCCCCATGGACAGAGGAGCCTGGCAGGCTACAGTCTATGGAGCTGCAAAGAGTCGGACATGACTGAGCAACTAAGCACACAAGCATGGCCTGAGCCCAGGGCCCTCAAGGGTCTTAGAGATGGACAGGGAGAGACCCACGGTATTAGTCCAGAGCTCTGTACCCACCCTGTTCTCACCGGGGTCCACCACCAACCAGTGCTCCATCCAGGGGCCTTTTTCCAGCCCATTTTTGAACCCTTCCCTTCTCTCTCTTTAAAAAAATGTATTTAATTATTCTTTGGCCATGCCACTTGGCTTGCAACATCTTAGTTCCCCAACCAAGGATTGAACCTGAGCCCATGGCAAGAAAGCCCTGAGTCCTAACCACTGGACTGCCAAGGAAGTCCCACCCTGCCCCCGACACCAAAAGACCCTGTTTGATATCATGATGATGACAACAGCAGGATGCCACCAGCTCCTGAGGCTTCCTCCCCTGTCTGGCTGCCATAACTCAGTCTTCTGATTGACTTCCTGATTTCCTTACGTTCTAACTTCCTTTTCCAGCTGTCCCACCTCTAAGTGAATCAGAAACCTCCTCCTTTCTCATTTCCATCTCTAGTTCTCTTTGCATAGGTCTCAGTTCCTCCTACCACAAGATAAGCCCCCTGTAGTGAGTGTCTGGAAATGTGGCTGCAAGAACTCTAGAGAAGCAGTGCATGGGGATTCCCATGTTTACCCATCCATCCTGCAGAGGGACTCTGATGGGCAGTGGTTAGAGCATGTTATTGCCCTGGAGCTCATCACTGTTACTAGCACAATGAGGTGGAGAAGGAAATGGCAACCCACTCCATTATTCTTGCCTGGAGAATCCCAGGGACGGGAGCCTGGTGGGCCGCCGTCTATGGGATTGCACAGAGTCGGACATGACTGATGTGACTTGGCAGCAGCAGCAGCACAGTGAGGGTAATATGATTTATGATGGGAGAAATGAAGGGCCATGAGTGACTTTATCAAAGTCATATTGAGAGAAAGGCAGTTCCCAAAGGCAGGTGTGTTGGTCAGGGTCACAGTCAGGAGCTAGGAACTACATAATATGAACAAGGAAAGTTTAATATAATTATTAACTGATAATAGTTAACCACTAAAGGGTAAGGAAGTCTAAAGAATATGGAAGGAGATAAATGGATAAACACAATGTGATATATACATACAATGGAGTATGATTCTGCCAAAGAAAGGGAGGACACTCTGATACAGGCTGGATGACTTAAACTGCAAACATTTACTTTCTCACAGTTCTTCAGGCAGGAGATTCATGATCAAGGCAACACAAATTTGGTCTCATGTGAGAGTCCTCTTCCTGGCTTGTAGCCAGCTTCCTCCTCTCTGCATCCTCACCTGGCATCCTCTGTGTGTACTCACCGCTGCATCTCTGTCTTCTTATAAAGTCACCAATCCTGTTGGATCAGGGGCCCACCCTTATGACTTTATTTAACTTTAATTCCCTCCCTAAGGGCCATATTTTCAGAGACAGTCCCATTGGGGAGGTTACGGTTAGGTCAGCCCAACAGTGACCAAGACATGGAGAAGACACGGGTAAAGTTAGAAATTTGGGGAAAATTCATTTTGAGGAGGCTTTGCTGGGTACTACCAGATGCCTGCCAATGGGAGGGAGCAGGAGTAGTCCATGGAATACGCTGACTCTGCGCCTTTGTTGGGTGATTGTATGGCTGTTAGCATATCAGACCCCATCTTGGGACCTTACCATTTCTCCTGTCCTTCTGCTGACCCTACCTAGGGCTCTGCTGTACAGTAAATCACTTCTCTGTCATCAAGGGCTTCGTAGTTCACAGATATTATTTAATAATCATTGGGATCAGGTGGCCTCTAAACTGTTAGCCCCAAATGAGGATGAAAACTTCACTGCTCTATTACCAGCACCCACGAGCCCAGTCAGCATTCAGAAATCTTGACTTAGGAATGCATGTCCTGTTTCCAGGCTCATGCCTCTAGATCTTAGGCTAGCTACAAAACTGTCCTTGTGGCCCCTCAGTGGTGTGGAACGCAGCCGCAAATGCTTCTGGATTGCTGACCATGTGATCTGGATCCCACCCTGTGAGTAAGTGACCCTGTGATAAACTGATCTATTGACCATACAGAGCTGCCTGTCTCATTGTTTTGTCTCAAGATGCTTCTCAGTTCAATGGTCACTTTTCATTCCCTTGGTCCTTCGACAGTGGTCTTTGCATTTTTGACTTTAGATGGTCTGGAAAGCTGAATACAAGACACGACTTTGTTTTGGGGGCTGTAAGGGCCCAACCAGTGTCAGCTTTGCAGCTGCTGTATTCCTAGAGTTGGGGAGGAAGAAAAGGTCCTCTGTCTTCCTAGGTTCTTCTGGCTGGTGTAGGAGTTAAATTGACATGAGACGGATCATCAGGAGAAAATCAAACAAAATTTTAATAACATGTATACGTGGGAGAGGGCTTCCCAGGTGGCGCTAGTGGTAAAGAACCCACCTGCCAATGCAGGAAACACGAGACGAGGGTTCAATCCCTGGGTTGGGAAGATTCCCTGGAGGAGGCTATGAGAACCCACTTCAGTATTCTTGCCTGGAGAATCCCCACGGACAGAGGAGCCTGGCCGGCTACAGTTCATAGGGTCACAAAGGATTGAACACAAACAACCGGTCCATTCTGAAGGAGATCAGCCCTGGGATTTCTTTGGCAGGAATGATGCTAACGCTGAAACTCCAGTACTTTGACCACCTCATGCGAAGAGTTGACTCACTGGAAAAGACCCTGATGCTGGGAGGGATTGGGGGCAGGAGGAGAAGGGGATAACTGCGGGGAGCCGCCTCAATATTGAGGGTCTGGAAACGGACATGGCCCTGGGAAAGCAAAAGGAACTGCATTTCCTGTCCCGCCACCCTGAGTTCCCATAACAAGTTTTCTGCCTCTGGCACAACTTAAAAGAAAGGCTTCTGCTCTCCTTGAGGAAAAACAGATAAATTAGTCATTATCACAAGAGCCTCTAGTAAGCACGTTTTTTACTAACCCTTGTAGCCTAACTGATTCCTGAGACTCTTTACTATCTCTAGGAAAAACAGGCCTGTGACCTTTCCCGTGGTTTCTTGCACCCTTACTCATGTAAGCATTCCCTAGAAGGCTCTCTGAAGTAAATGAATATTTGCTCTTTATCTATTGTTCTTAGATTCTCTCAAAATAGAGTGACATTTAGAAGCAAAACAGAACCCTCAGATTATGACTTAAAACATTTGTATAATGTTAACTCCTTTGGCATTTTTCTGTTTGAAGTTTTCTGTCCTTGGATATATAAGGTACGCTCCTTTTCAATAAAGTCACTGAACTGTCTCCTGAGCAGACAGTCCTCTCGACCCCATTCTTTGTCTTTGCGTCTTTTCTCAGCCACGTTACCGTTGCTCTCGGGACCTGTTCGACTTTGCCGGCTGGCACCGGCAGGTGGCGCCCGAACAGGGACACAAAGAGGACGGGTATCGCTGGCCGCCGCTCGAAGCAGGAGGGATCCCGAGTAAAGAAAAATATAAGGTGAGTTGGAGAGCGGGGAGGGTATTGTGGAGAGTATAAATATGGGTCAAAGTAGTAGTAGACAATTGTTTGTGCACATGTTAAAGACTTGTTAAAGAATAGAGGAATTTCAGTAAATAAGGCTAAGTTGGAAAGATTTTTGTTGTTTGTTGAAGAAATCTGTCCATGGTTTCCAGAAGATGGTACCGTTAACTTAGAGACTTGGAAAACGGTTGGGGAAAAGCTCCAAGATTATTATTCAGCACAAGGACCAACAAAAATGCCTGCCGATGCTCTGTCCTTTTGGACTTTGATTAAAGATTGTCTCGATCCTGAGCATGAAAGTAAAAAGTTAGAGATGGCTTTACAGGCTATAGTAAATCAGGCAAAGACCTTTGATAGAGCCCCTGAATTAGCACCCACAGCAGTGAGTGCCCCTTTAATAAAAACCTCTGAATCTAACGATGAATTAGATCCCGCTGATGAGGAAGATTTAGCTGATGCAGCTGCACATTATCATGATGAGGAGGGTCCCTGGAATGTTATGGTAAATTTGACTGATCAAAACAATTCTCAAAATAATTCCGGCTCTGAATTTAAACAACTAAAAATGCTCCTTCAAAATCTGACCAAGCAACTGTCACTTTTAACTTCAGCTCCTCCACCGTTTAAAGCGGCTGCAGTAAATATCCCTTCGTCAGCGCCGTCATCTGTGATAGCTGGTTTAGACCCTCTCTCAATACGGACCAACAGCTCCTTTTACTCTAGCTATAGTAGAAGGATTGACTAATCAATACCTCCCGCCTAACGATTGGAAACAAGTGGCACAAGCGTGTTTGTCGGGAGGAGATTACTTGTTGTGGAAATCTGAATATGCCGAACAGTGTGGACAGCTGGCAGATGTAAATCGCAGACAAGGGGTGCAAGTAAACTATGAAATGTTGCTTGGAGAGGGAGCATATCGAGATCTTCATAACCAATTACATTACATTCCGCAAGTGTATCCACAAGTTAATCAGGCTGCCTTAGCCGCTTGGAAACGCCTGCCTACTTCCAATAAAAAAGCGAAAGATCTCTCAAAAATCCACCAGGGGCCCAATGAACCTTATCAAGATTTTGTGGCACGGTTGCTAGATACTGTTTCTAGGATAATTAGCGATGAAGAAGCAGGGATGGTCATCACCCGACAATTGGCTTATGAAAATGCAAACTCTGCCTGCCAGGCCGCCCTACGCCCATACAGAAGAAAGGGAGGCACTGCAGATGATATTTGGATTTGTGCAGATATTGGCCCTTCCTATTTACAAGGACTGTCAATGGCTGCTTCTGTGCAGGGTAAAACAATAAAAGAAGTTCTTTACCAACAAGTTAATAAAAAACAAACAATAGGTAGAACGGCTAGTCCACCAGGAAGTTGTTTTACCTGTGGGAAGATGGGTCATCGTATGGCTCAATGCAATCAGAAAAATAATTCAGCAGCAGTTTCCCAGCGCAGTACCTGTCCACGTTGCAAAAAGGGACGCCACTGGGCGAAAGACTGCAGATCAAAGACAGATGTTGATGGAAAGCCGTTGACCCCGGTGCAGAGAAACTGGGTGAGGGGCCAGCCCCAGGCCCCGAAACAATGTTATGGGGCAATTCAAGAACCCCTGTCAGAAAAACAATCAGAGAGCTCTACCGAGCCACCTCTGTGCAGGACGGGGCCTCAGTGCCACCTCCTGCACAGTGTTGACCCCAGAAATGGGTATGCAAGCACTGCCCACAGTTTTTGGGCCGTTACCAGCTAATTCAGTAAGGTTACTTTCAGGAAAAAGTAGCTGGACTATGAAAGGACTGCACGTTGCTCCTGAGGTGATAGACAATGACTATACTGGAGAGCTTAAGGTAAAGGCTAGCTCTCCACACGGTATTGTCACTATCCCTTCCGGACAGCGTATTGCTCAATTGATCCTTCTGCCTCTAATACCCTCTGGAAAGGGTTTATCACAGCTCCCTAGAAATAATGAAGGATTTGGGTCCTCTGATGCATATTGGATACAGTCCATCAAAGGAGACCGGCCAGAACTAACCTTAATCATCCAGGGTAAAAAATTTGTTGGAATTTTAGACACTGGAGCTGATGTATCTGTTATTTCTGCCAAAGATTGGCCAAAATCTTGGACCAAACATGTTGCTATCTCAACTTTACAAGGCATTGGTCAATCTACTAATCCTGAACAGAGTTCAGCTATCTTAACCTGGAAAGATTCAGAAGGGCATGAAGGAACTTTTCAACCATACATTCTTTATGGACTCCCTGTTAACCTATGGGGCAGAGACGTCATGTCACAAATGGGAGTCTATATTTATGCCCCTAACAAAACTGTTAGCAACATTATGATGGATCAGGGCTTATTGCCCCACCAAGGTCTGGGGGTAGATAGAGTAGGTGACACTCAGCCAATAACAATTAAAGGAAAAACAGATAAAACAGGGCTAGGGTATTTTTGATGGGGGCTACTTGGAAATCAGACACTCCGGTATGGGTTGACCAGTGGCCCCTGACAAAAGAAAAAATTTTGGCCGCCCAGCAGCTGGTGCAGGAACAGCTAGAACTGGGCCACATTGAGCCTTCCAGTTCTCCTTGGAATTCTCCAATATTTGTTATAAAAAAGAAATCTGGAAAGTGGAGATTATTACAAGATTTGCGTAAAGTAAATGAAACTATGGTGATTATGGGGCCCCTTCAGCCTGGCCTTCCTTCTCCTATGGCTATTCCTAAAAACACTTTTAAAATTATAATAGACCTTAAAGATTATTTTTATACCATCCCTCTCCACCCCGCAGATTGCCCTCGATTTGCATTTAGCGTCCCAGCCACCAATTTTTCTGCTCCTATGAAGAGATATCAGTGGAAGGTTTTGCCGCAAGGTATGGCCAATAGCCCCACCTTGTGTCAAAATTTTGTATTGCTGGCATTGCAACCCACTAGGGTTAAATTCCCTGATGTCTATCTGGTACATTATATAGATGACATTCTGCTTGCTCATACATCTGAAAGTATTGTCTTAGCCGCTTTTTCTAATGTTAAAAAAGACCTTCATGATTTTGGATTGCAGATAGCTTCGAAAAAATACAATGCCACCCTCCTTACTCATTATCTAGGTTTTCGCTTGAGCGGAGAACATTTCTCCGCACAAAAAATTGAAATTCGTAAAGACAACCTAAAAACTCTTAATGATTACCAACAATTGTTAGGAGACATTAATTGGATACGACCTTATTTAAAATTATCCACAGGAGATTTAAAGCCTCTCTTTGATATACTAAAAGGAAATCCTGACCCTACCTCACCCCGGATCATAACAAACGAGGCGCAGATAGCTTTACAAACGGCGGAAGAAGCCATCAGCTCTCGTTACAGTGTATATTGTGACTATATTGTGGGATCTCTGTATAATTCCTTCCAGTCACACACCCACAGCTGTTTTATTTCAAGATGACCCCTTGCTGTGGATACATTTACCCTCTTCTCCCACTCGTGTTTTAACACCTTATCATGATTTTGTTGCTAAGCTCATAGCTAAGGGAAGAACAGACTCCCGCTCCTATCTTGGACAAGATCCTTTCTCCAAAGAACAAGAAGATTGGCTTTTTCAATTCAGTGATTCATGGATTGCCGCCTTAGCCTGGTTTCAAGGTCAGCTGGATAATCATTACCCCGCTCACCCTATATTACAGTTTGCTCTAAAGCATTCATTTGTTTTTCCTACTTTAATCTCCTGTGACCCTCTTCCTTCTGCTCAAGTTGTTTTTACAGACGGTGCCTCTAATGGACGAGCCGCTTATGTCTTCGATACCCAGACTAGGGCTTGGCAGCCTGGCTGCACATCTGCTCCGGAAGTTGAGCTGTGCGCTCTCTCTCATTTTCACTCGGTGCCTTTAAATTTATATTCTGACAGTCATTATGTTATTCACTCCTTACAGCATATCGAAACCGTACCCTTCATTTCTACTACTAACACCATTATTCAACAACTTTTCCGAGACATTCAAGCCTTGATTCTATCCAGATCTCACAAGTGTTTTTTTCGGACACATTTGTGCTCACTCCGCACTTCCTGGACCGTTATTTGAAGGAAATAATTTGCAGATCTTGCTACCCGTGTTTTCCTTTCACAAGAGCAGCTTGCTGCCCAACCCCATGCTTTACATCATCAAAACAGTACCTCTCTTCGTTTGCAGTTCCACATTCCCCGCGAAGCAGCTCGCCAAATCGTAAAACAGTGTCCTACCTGTCCTCAATTCTTTTCAGTCCCTCACTATGGAGTCAGTCCTCGAGGCTTGACTCCCAGTCGTCTTTGGCAGATGGACGTGGCTCATCTTCCTTCTTTTGGTAAACTTCGATACATACATGTCTCAACTGACACTGATTCTGATTTTCTTTCAGCTACCTTGCAGTCAGGAGAGGCCACCAAACACTATATTGCTCATTGCCTCTGTTCCTTTTCCATCATGGGCCTGCCAAAAATCATAAAAACTGGCAACGGCCCTGGTTATGCTTCTCGAGCTTTTGACACCTTCTGTTCTCAATTCCAGATAACATGCAAAACTGGCATCCCTTATCATCCTCAAGGACAAGGCATCGTTGAACGAGCTCACCAAACCCTTAAAAACCAAATCTCTAAATTACAAAAGGGGGAACTGTACCCCCTAACCCCACAAAATTATCTAAACCATGCATTGTTTATCTTAAATTTTTTAACTCTTGATGCAGAAGGTTTCTCCGCAGCTCAACGACTATGGGGCCAGCAACAATGAAAACCTAAGCCTCTAGTAAAGTGGAAAGATCCATTGGCAGGCCAGTGGTGTGGCCCTGACCCGGCTCTCATTTGGGGCCGAGGACATGTTTGTGTTTTCCCACAGGATGCCAAAACACCGCGCTGGCTCCCGGAAAGGCTGGTACGCCAGATGGAGAAGGTCCCTGACAAATCAACTGAGGAGTCTACGGCTGCAGGAGAGGAATGATCTTCCGACAAGACAACAAATGCACAACTTCTTGATGCAAGCCAGAAACATCGCTGCAGACACCAACCAACCTCAGGCATCATTGGCTTATTTGGTTTTGGGACTGGCCTGTGCCCATCATAGGGCAGGCCTTCCCACAAGCTAAGGAAATGTATTCATCTCCTGGGCACACTCTTATGCGGAATATTATAATTCCTCCGCCTGTTGGATGTATACAGCAATGCCGCTCTCTGTTTTAGATGGGCTACCTTGGTGGGGAGTACCTATAAGTTCTAATGAAACTGCTTCTCTCTGTCAATTTTTAGAACAACAAAAGGGCATGTATCATAGTTTAGCCTCTCACAACATCTCTACACTTCCCTGGTGTAAGAAAACTACAAATAACACAATTTTTAAATTTAATATTACTGTGAGTTATGAGGTTATTGTTACAGTATATGCCTCCTATGTCAACGACTCCAAAAAACACCAGAGGACGTCGACAAGATACATGGGAGACTACTATCAAATATGGGACGAGTACTTCTGGATGACTCCGGAGAAAGGACAAATCATTAAGACTGCAGACTTTTGTTGGGAACAAAAAGAACATCACCCCATTTTGGGGGAATGTCTTCTGGGACAACATTTATTAAAGCATGTGGGGATTACTCCTGCTACTGTTTATAAACAAAGTTTTGATGTTACTTTTTCACCAAACAAAACTGCCTCATGGCCAGGTTCCGACTGGAAACACAACCCCAGGGTCAGATGGGTGGCCCCCAATGGCACAAAATGGGTATGTGGAAATAATGTGTGGCCTTGGCTCCCAGTAGGGTGGGTAGGACGCTGCACACTAGGATTTGTGTTTGCTCCTGGTCGAGTCCAGACTGGGCTAATAAAAAACCCTGCCAGCCTCCCGTTTCTGAGAGCCAGGTGGACCCGTGCTTTATTTCATTGGTATGACTATCTCTCAGCCGCTTTGTACCTTCTATTGGAAACTTAGATGTCATGCTGCGAGTAGATGCTCTGACAAATTCTACTAAGCAAGCTCTATTAGATACAAAAAAGGCCCTTGAAGCCTTAAATGAAGAACAAACCCAAACGAGAAAGGCAGTCTTGCAAAACCGTATGGCTTCAGACATCATCACTGCTGCCCAAGGAGGAACGTGTGCCATTATAAAGATGAATGTTGTGTATATATACCTGATTTATCTGCTAATGTCTCTGATACAAAAACAAATCCTCTCCATAGGGAACAATGCCCCATTCATTTGGGAACAGATACAGTCTTGGTTTAGATATGATTGGTGTTAAACTATTGCTACGATCATTGTCATTCTGCTCATATTCTGTGCTGTGGACCTTGTATTTTTCAATGTTTGACAAATTTTGTTACAGAAAGAATGATGATATTTGCTCGTATCACCAGAATATGATACTGTTTCCTCCTCGAGGAGAACAAAAACAACATATATAAATTAGAAGGGGGAGATGCAGGGAGCCGCCTCAATATTGAGGGTCTGGAAACGGACATGGCCCTGGGAAAGCAAAAGGAACTGCATTTCCTGTCCCGCCACCCTGAGTTCCCATAACAAGTTTTCTGCCTCTGGCACAACTTAAAAGAAAGGCTTCTACCCTCCTTGAGGAAAAACAGATAAATTAGTCATTATCACAAGAGCCTCGAGTGAGCATGTTTTTTACTAACCCTAGTGGCCTAACTGATTTCTGAGACTCTTTACTATCTCTAGAAAAAACAGGCCTGTGACCTTTCCCGTGGTTTCTTGCACCCTTACTCATGTAAGCATTCCCTAGAAGGCTCTCTGAAGTAAATGAATATTTGCTCTTCATCTATTGTTCTTAGATTCTCTCAAAATAGAGTGACATTTAGAAGCAAAACAGAACCCTCAGATTATGACTTAAAACATTTGTATAATGTTAACTCCTTTGGCATTTTTCTGTTTGAAGTTTTCTGTTCTTGGATATATAAGGTACGCTCCTTTTCAATAAAGTCACTGAACTGTCTCCTGAGCAGTCAGTCCTCTCGACTCCATTCTTTGTCTTTTCGTCTTTCTCAGCCACGTTACCGTTGCTCTCGGGACCTGTTCGACTTTGCCGGCTGGCACCGGCAGATGACAGAGGATGAGATGGCTGGATGGCATCACTGAATTGATGGATGTGAGTCTGAGTGAACTCCAGGAGTTGGTGATGAACAGGGAGGCCTGGTGTGCTGCGATTCATGGGATCGCAAAGAGTCGGACATGACTGAGCCACTGAACTGAACTGAACTGAAGCAACTAATCGTGCATGCACACATTCATGGGAGAGGCCCAGGAAAACTAACTGTCCAAAGTGAATAAAACCCTCACCTTAAATACCATTTTTAGCTAAAGGCAAAAGATGATGTTGGGGGTATTTGGTTTGGGACCTCAAAGGGGAGGAAGGAAATTCACATGGAGATGAAAAAGCAACTATTTGGCAAAGGAGTGTTTGCTGGGCTGACAGGGAGACAATGGGACATGGAGTGGACTCTGCTCTCTGCTGAGTTTCCCCAGCACACCTGGCTCACATTCTTTGCATGTGTCGCTGTGAAAGCTCTACTCCAGGAACAGAGCCTCTATCTGAATCCTTTCAGGCAGTTAAGCAAAAGATCAAAATTTCTTCTGGAGTCTTTTGGGCCTTGATTGGTTTCAGCTCAAAATAATCCGTGTGCCCAAGATACATTTTGGAGAGGCAAATTTGCTGCCCTACACCGGTGCCTAGAATAGTGCTTAGTACATCGTAGGTGCTTAATAAATTAACAAACATCAGGTGTCTTTGCCCATCTAATTCTCTTAAACTCACTTATTTCCATTTCTTTTGCTGACTTTTTTTGTTGTTATTCCTGGCCTCTGTGTCCTTAGCAATATTTTCAGCAGTGTTTTTTCTTCCTTGGGCCAATTTCTATTTTCTTTTTCCACTTTTTCTCTGAGCTCATGTTTCACCTCCAGATGCTGCACCATCCTTCCCCTGTACTCTGTCTTCTTGGAGGCTACCATCTCACTGTTGTTTAAAGCACCGGGCGCTTGTCTGGTTCCAGCCCTGTCTGCTCTAAGGCGCTGTTTCTGTTGAGGAGTCTGCATTGGCTACTTGCTTTTCTCTCCCTTTCCTCTGCCCGGAGAGACTCTTTGCAGCTTCCTTTCTGATGACTCATCTTTGAACAAGTGGAGTTTTTCCTAGCTCTTTACTAAATCATTGGAGGGGAAGGGTCAGGGCAGTGTTAGCTAGAACAGGAAACCCTTAGGACCCAGGGTTTTAGATGTGATAGGCCTTTACTTCTCAGCTCAGACATGTCAGGGCAAGTTTGACAATCCAGAGATGCTTGGCCTATGCCAAAGAGACCTGCATGATTTGACTTTCTTTCACTTATTTATGCTTTTGTGTTGTCCTCATGCCAATTTAGTTAGTTCAGCCGCTCAGTCATGTCCGACTCTGCCACCCCATGGATTGCAGCATGGCAGGCCTCCCTGTCCATCGCCAACTCCCAAAGTTTACTCAGACTCATGCCCAATGAGTCAGTGATGCCATCCAACCATCTCATCCTTTGTCGTCCCCTTCTCCTCCTGCCTTCAATCTTTCCCAGCATCAAGGTCTTTTCAGTCAGCTCTTCACATCAGGTGGCCAAAGGATTGGAGTTTCAGCTTCAACATTAGTCCTTCTAGTGAATATTCAGGACTGATTTCATTTAGGATTGACTGGTTGGATCTCCTTGCAGTCTAAGGGACTCTGAAGAGTCTTCTGTAACATCACAGTTCAAAAGCATCAATTCTTTGGCACTCAGCTGTCTTTATAGTCCAACACTCACATCCATACATGACTACAGGGAAAACCATAGCTTTGACTAGAGGGACTTTTGCTGGCAAAGTAATGTCTCTGCTCTTTAATATGCTGTCTATATTGGTCATAACTTTCCTTCCAGAGAGGACGTGCTAGTGTCTGGGGGCAGAGACACAGGGGTGGAAAGACAATGTCTGCAGCTCAGCCTCACAAGGACAGGCCTGAGCCATCTGCAGAGAGGAACTGTGCGAGGCAGAAGACAGGGCTCTTCTACTTCAGGGACCAGATGCCCAAGTGTGAGCAGAGAGGGCAAGAGCTCCTCCCCACTCCTCCCAGGATCGGGAGCTCAGGTGCGGGGGCCAAAGAGAACACAGCCAGGCTTTGGCGTCACGTCAACTGAAATCTTAGGTTGCAAGGGACAGTAACCATCTCGACCAATGTGTGCGAGCACCCAGATTTCCTTTCTCCCTCCATCTTCCACGTGGTCCTGATGCAGCTGTCCATGTCAGGAGGACCACCATTGCAACATCTGGCCACATCTCGCCACCCCTCGCCATCTCCACCTGGGCCCCGGACTCAGGCCTGACTTAGAATATTTTAAGATCCAGTTAGGAGCCTCAGTGTTTGGACATCTTAATCGAAGGAGCACCTAGTGTAGATGGAGGGGTCAAAGGAGGGATTGAATATCGAGACTCTGCAGAAATGGGGCTGCTGAGAAGTCTCCATGTCTCGAAGGCTCCCTGCCTCAGGGGCTTAGCAGTAATTCTTTTTGGGCTTCTCATCAGATTCAGATTCCCTGGAAAGAGAGAATCCAAGGTTTATCGATAACGTGAGGAAAGAACTAAATGTATCAGCTGCCAAGGGCTGATGTCATCTATTTTGCTTTTGCTTCTTTAAAAGAAACGCTAGAGCAGTATTGTGGCCAAGCCTGTCCTTTCTAGAGAGAGCCCCACATTTCCACTCATGCAAAGTGAAGATCAAAGGAAGCAAAGGATAGCGACTGCCAAGCTTTATCCTCCCAGAGCCCTACACCCTCGACTCCAGATAAAAGCAAACCACTCTTTTCACCATGGGTTCCAAGTTAAAAATAGGATACATTTCTCAAAAAGTCTATTTCCTTTTAAAATCTTTTTGTGACATCTAGGTTACCCAGGCACTTGTGTCTTTGTTTAGCTACTAAAAAGATTGATCTCAACTCAAACCCCATTCATATCTCCTCCTGGTAGAAGTTGTGCAGAGCTCAGGTGAAAGGCTTTCTGAAAACTCACCTGAAACCAACTCAATAGTCTAAGAGGAATTCTCATGGGAAGTATTTGAAGAAGATTCAATTAAATTTGTGAAAAGATTCTAAATTGGACCCAAGAAAGGAAAACAAAACCATAGAAATAGAAAAGATGTTCAGTCACACTGTGAAACTAAAATCAGAAGCAATTATCACTGAGATTTTGTTCAAGAAATGAATGTTGACTCCCTGCTCTTTTCTTGTTTAGTCGCTATGTCCAACTCTTTTGCGACCCCACAGGCTATAGCCCACCAGGCTCCTCTGTCCAAAGGTTTCTCCAGGCAAGGATGCTGGAGTGGGTTGCCATTTCATTCTCCAGAGGATCTTCCTGACCCAGGGATCAAACCCTCGTCTCCTGCATTGGCAGGCCGGTTCTTTACCACTGAGCAACTTGGGAAGTCCATATTGACTACCTACTGGGTTTCAAATGATATATTTACTATTAAAGATATCAAAATAGATAAGACATAAGCCTAGCCCTCAGAGCTGATTGAGCAGTGGAGAAAATACTTCAATATTTCAATGGAATCACCAGCAACTTGTGTTGACAATCTATTATATTCTAATTATCTTTTCCTGATCATAAAGCAATGCATGCCTAGTGAGAAGTATTTGGGAAACAGATAAAAATTGTTCTGATCTTGCCACTAGAAATAATCCTTGTTAACAATTTGTATCTTTTTCTGTGGGTATATATGGCTAAAACAGGGCTTCCCTCGTGGCTCATACTGTAAATAATCTGCCTGCAAAGCAGGAGACCCGGGTTTGATCCCTAGGTGGGGAAGATCCCCTGGAAAAGGGAATGGCAACCCAGTCTTGTTGCTTGGAGACTTCCATGGGCAGAGAAGGCTGGCAGGGATCGCAAGAGTCTGACATGACTGAGTGACTAACAGTTTCACTTCCTTTCACTATGGTTATAAGCGCTAACATTGATCAGTCGACATACCATGTGCCAGGGACTATGCTAGACCCTCATTTAATCTGCACATCAACCTGATGAAGTGAGTATCATCATTGTATCCATCTTACAGATGAGGAAATGGAGGTTTCAAGATCAGTCTGCTCAAAATCTGATACTTAGGGATGGGAAGAGGTAGAGGTCACTTGAGATCTGTCTTATTCCCAAGCTTTCAGCCAGTCCAGGGACTGGAAAGACCCAGCAGCAAAAACTTCATCATGAGAGAACCAAGCCCTGTGGCTGTGACTCAGATTTGGCTTTGGGAGGCTAAAGGTCTGATTCCTATGGAAAGACAGGGGCTGAGAAGCTTATATCCTCTAAAAACAAAACAAAGCTTGTTCTTTAAACGTAATACAAAGGGGAGAAAAGAATTCTTCGTGGTAATCTGAGAGGAAGGCTCTGAGAATTGATGGCTGTGCCTGGAGCTCTAGTGCTGCCACCTGGTGGAGAAGATGGTGTAGGACACAGCGTTCAACAAAACCAGCCTTGAGAGACAGTTCCTGGGATGGGGGAAGAAATATTTAATATTTAGAGACAAATTTGCAAGAAACGGGAAGTCGTTTTAGAAATATTTATTTTTATTTATTTGTTTGACTGTGCCAGGAGTGTTTCAGCACTCAGGAGCTTTGATCTTCCTTGCGACATGTGAACTCTTAGCCATGGCACGCGGGATCTTAGTTCCACAACCAGGGACTGAACCCCTGCCCCATGCAGTGGAAGCTCGGAGTCTTCACCACTGAATCACCAGAGAAGTCCCTTTAAATAAAGGTTTTAACTTACACGACTTTGCCCGAGGAATCCCACTAGTGATGAAGGGTCAGCCCAGACACGGGTCAGACAGACTTTTAAGTCTTTTTCACCTTGAGACCTGCAGGCATAACTGAAGGTCATCTGAGGCTGTGTGAGAGGGCCCGGGGCATCAATAAGGAGTCCCCACATCCTGAGCCCGACTCTGCTCAGAAAAGCTGGTGTCTTTAGGTGTTTAATTCTCCTGACCCTCTTTTTTTTTTTTTTTTAACTTGAATGGGAAAAACCTAAAGATGAGAGTCCACTCTGTGTCTCATTGTCCTTGCATGGCCCAACAAACCTTGATTTACCAAACATTTTCTTTTGCATCTTCAGTATGAAGTTCCTTCCTTCTTTCTAAAGTGCTGAACCACTCCTCAAAAGTCTTCTTTTGTCTTTAATCAAAGGCAGTATTTAAGGTGAAGGTTTTAGGCATCAAGGAGAGTTAGTTTTCCTGAGTCTCTCTCATGTGTGTGTTGGGGAGGGGGAAATTTCCTACTTACCCCTGTTGAGTTCTTGTGGCTGGAATAATAATAAAATTGATCCAAGACAGATTAATAGGAGAGACAAACTTAAGTTCATTCACACAGAGGTTCATGGAAATGGGACCTAAGAAATAGCCAAAGCAGGCAGCTTTTATACTTCTTAGACAAAGGAACCATAAGCTTGTGAGGAAGTGGCAGGAAAAGAAATCGGTTCTGGGTGGCCAATTAGTGAAGAATTGAAACAGAATGTGGGCTTGAGGTAGAAATGAAAGAAGAAACACGGTTCGTTTACAGAGGCTTCTTGGCTCTGAATTCCCCTTCTCTGGGGATAAGGGCAACCTTCTACCCTACTACCAAGGGCTTCCCTGGTGGTGCAGTGGGAAAGAACCTGCCTGCCAGTGTGGGAGACGCAGGTTCAGTCCTGGGTCAGGAAGATCCCCTGGAGGAGGAAACGGAAACCCACTCCAGTATTCTTGCCTGGAGAATCCCATGGACGAGGAGCCTGGCGGGCTATGCTCCATGGGGTCACAAAGAGTCAGACATGACTGAGCATCTGAGAACACACTTCTTCCTGATGCAGGGAGGGCACTGTTAGGTAAAGACGACCAGGACACCGAAAGAATATCTAACAGGCTTTAATGACAAAGCGCTCCCAATCGGGGTTCCCAGACCCGAAGGAGGCGAGTCCAGGAAGTCCGCGCGCCTGACCGCACTAGAGTTTGTTTATATATGCATGCTGCAGGGGATGGCCGTGTTGGCAGATGGGGGTTTGGATAGGTTGCCGGTTAGTGGAGGCACAGGCTGATAGGTCTTTCTATTCAGCTGGAGCAGGGCAGCTTTAGCTGCTAAGTGTGCTGTCATTGTTCCCCGGGATCCAGGAGTTTCATTAGGGACCTTCTCCACGGTGGGAGGGAGAGGAGTGGCAGCCCATCATGGCCCTCCGGGGTCCAACCTTACAGGCACCTTTCACAGGAATACTGATTTCCTGCTTTCAGGAAGACAGAAAGGAGAGTCAGAGTGTCCCTCTTGCTACGGCTGTTAAGAAACTTTAATTCAAAATAATCAGTATGCTATTGCTGCATGTGTTGGGGTAACTTTCTCTGGGCCCCAACATACAGAGGCTACTAATCTTTTGCTTGATTTTCTCCTGCTAATGTCACATGTCAATTTAATTCTTAGACCAACCAGAAAAACCTAGAGAACAGAAGACAGTTTCTTCTTCCTTGACAAAGGTAACAGCATAAAGAACTCCTTGATTTCTCAGCCTTATAAATTCATTGGTTTCTTTAATAATATACTAAATTTGCAAGTTAAAACCACAGTGATATGTAACTATACACTTCTCAGCATGGCTAAAATTAGGAGAGCTAATAATATAAAGTGTTAATGAGAGTGTGGAGCAACTAGAATAAGCAGATATTGCTGGTGGAAGTGTAAGTTGGTACAATCATTTTTGAAAATCGGCAGCATCTTTTATGTCTACCCTATGACCCAGCAGTTCCATTCCCGTGTATCTTTCTTAAAGAAATGAGTGTCATGTTTACCAAAAATTGCAATGGAAAATGTTCATAGCAGCTTTATACACAATAGCCCCCAATCTGTTAACATCCCAAATGTCTATTAAGAGTAGGATGGGTTATCATTACCATCTTTCTAAATTCCATATATATGCATTACTAGTGTATGCAAGACAGCAAAAGAGACACAGATGTATAAAACAGTCTTTTGGACTCTGTGGGAGAGGGAGAGGGTGGGATGATTTGGGAGAATGGCATTGAAGCATGTATAATATCATATAAGAAATGAATCGCCAGTCTAGGTTCGATGCTGGGTGCAGGATGCTTGGGGCTGGTGCACTGGGATGACCTGGAGAGATGGTGTTGGGGGGGAGGGGGGTTCAGGATTGGGAACATGTGTACACCTGTGGCAGATTCATGTTGGTGTGTGGCAAAACCAATACAATATTGTAAAGTAAATAATAATAATAATTAAAAAAAGAACTGAAAAAAAGTAAATGCCTATTTATGACAGTTAACAGAGAGAAGTCATTGCAAAAGTTTACTTCATTATAATAAAATCAATAAAACAAAGTCATAGCACAACAAAAATAGTAGGATGGATAAATTGTGACGTACTTGTAAGTGAAATTCCACACAACAGTGAATAATACACACTCCTTCTTCATTCACTAACACGGCTGACTCTCACAGATGTAACACACAGCATGAGAAGCCAGACCCAAAAGAGTACCTAGGGTATGATTTCACTGAAATGGAGTTCAAGAATAAGCAAAATTAATCTCCAGTGAAAGAAAACAGAATAGTGGTTGCCCTTGTGGGGGTGAGGGGAGGTGACTGGGCAGGGTGCACGAGGGCATCTTGAGGTGCTGGAAATTTTGGTATCTTCTGAGTGGTGGGTACACAGGTGTATACGTATGTAAAAGTGTATCCACCTGCATAAAGTTTTATGCACTTTGTGTAATTTATTCATCCGCAAAAACGTAAAAAGAAAATGATGTCTGAAATCCATCGGGCGATCAGGTCGTGATGACTCCGTGTCCAGGAAACGTCAGGCAGTGTGCTCTCTTGCTCTGCCTTGCCTGTAGTCCTCTGCCCAGGGGACCTCCAGGCGCTGCCCTGGCTGGAGGTGAGGGTGGCTGCCACTGCCGCCGACCTGCCAGGGGCCAGGACCGCAGATGGAGACCCGCCAGCTGCCCCCTGCTGGCTGACCTTGGGACTGCAGTTTGGGGGCAGCAAGGAGAGAACAGTCACAAGCCCCCGAGATGAAGAGAGGTGGGGGAGAGGTTGGGCTGGAGTCGCCGTCTCACAACTTGCTTGGCTCGTAACAGTTTTCCTGATCCAGGTCTAGCGGTTGTAGTCTTAGAGCATCTACTCATGGCCTTCAGTGATTTTTGAAACCTTGTCTAAATGAGGACAACTGTATCAGCTGGGATCTAGCAGGAAAGGGTGATTCACTCAGACAAGGTAATGGAGGAACGTTTAGTGGAAGGACCACTTATACAGATGTGAGCAGGTTCAGGGGTGGCCCCGCTCCATTTGATCCTCCGTCTAGATCACCTGACACCATCAGGTGTCCCCTTTTCTCTAAGCTCTTGCCCCAGCCCTCTTCCTGCTCCATCCCAGTCCAAGTGGCCCAACTTTAATCCTTCTAGGGAGCTCTGCCAGTGGTTCTCAATCCCAGCTAGCGATGAACTCACCTGGGGAAGCTTTAAAGTACCTCAGTGCCTGGGCTCTGCCCTCAGAAGTTCTAATTAATGGGTCTTGGGTAGGGCCTAGGCATTGTGCCATTTAAAAGCTCTCAGGTGACTCTTAACAGGTCCAGATCAATTATCTCAGACTCTCAGATGTGTAGGACCTGGGCACAGGCGCTTTAGCAAATTTCCCCAGTGCAGCCAGAGCCAAGTTTGGTATAAACTTGGAGATCTGGTCTTCTCTGTTTTCCATTAAGGTGTTATTTCAGAAGTAAAAAATATAATAAACTTAAAAACTTAAGATTGCTTATTTTCACTTTAATAACCCTGAGGTACCCTGGCCAGAGTCAAGAACAAAAGAATAAGGAAAATAACATCCATATTCATAATAGCATTATTCACAATAGCCAAAAAGATGAAAACGACCCAAGTGTCCACTGACAGATGAGCGGACAAACAAAATACTTAGAATGAACTATTTTTCGGCCTTAAAAAAGGAAGGAAATTCTGACACATGCTACGACCTGGATGAACCTTGAAGAGTGGTTCAGTTATGCTGGTTGAAATAAGCCAGTCTCAAAAAAGACATACCGTATGACTCCACTTATATGCAGTACTTAGAACAGTAAAAATCACAGGGACAGAAAGTAGAAGAGTATTGACTATACTTCAATAAAACAAATTTTAAAAAAAGAAAGGTGGTTGCCAGGAGCTGGGGGAGGGGGAGTGGGGGGTATTTAACCCTGGGATACAGGGTTTCAGTTTTGCAAGATGAAAAGAGTTCTAGGCATTGGTTGCACAACAACCTGGATGTATTTAACACCACTGAACTGTATACTCAACATGATGAAAATGGAAATTTTCTGTATATTTTACCACATTTAAAATTAATGTAAAGCAGAAATACTTAGTTGGTTTAAGCTGTATGTTCATGTTCATACACAAGTTTAACAAGAAAAACTCCCCCTCCTCTTTCTCACATGCCCACCTCTGTGGATTGTTCTGAAGTCAGGGAGAGAAAATTTTATCAACTCCCTTTCTTCATAATCCAGACTGATAGGAAGACACAGCTGAGCCTAAGGATCAAACTAGAAATGGAAAACAACGGTGCAGGCTCCTGCTGGTTCTGCGTTTCTTTAGGGAGGACGCCCAGAGCAAGGGGCTTGGCTTCTGGGAAGGAAGCCAGCAGGATATCACCGGGGATAAGACCAGCGGCAGGCTGGACCGCGGAGGAGGGCAGAGTGGGCAGAAAGCTTTTCTGCGAGGTAAGATAGAAGAGGACGTTCTTTTCCAATCCTGCTGCTTTAGGAAAATGTTCTTTTTCCTTAACACGAGTCCCCAGTGTACTGTCTGTGAGCGCTGTTTATCACGCAAAGCTGTGGGTTTCCCATCCAAGAGTCACCCTCAGGGGCTGGGAGATCATAGGGAAGAGAGGAGAACTGTGACCTCACCTTGCCCTGGGTGAGGGTCCAATGCCAACCTCGGGCTCCTCTGTTGGAGCTCCTCGGTAATATAATTCTAAACCAAGTTTATACCTGGGGAAAGGGGGTCCTGTGGATTATCATGCTCCACTGAGCTGTTTAGGGTGAAGGAATAGATCCCAGGGCAAGACCAGTCTCTGCGTGCTTGCCTATCCAGCTTAGGGAGGTGATGCGGATGGTTACATTTGAGAAACCCAAAGTGAGGCTAAGCATGAGAAACACTTACAAAGCCCACTTTGGGCTTTCCTCATGTCTCAGGTGGTAAAGAATCTACCTGCAATGCTGAAAACATGGGTTCAATCCCTGGGTCAGGAAGATTCCCTGCAGGAGGGAATGGCAACCCACTCCAGCATTCTTGCCTGGATAACTCCATGGACAGAGGAACCTTGCGGGCTGTAGTCCATGGAGTCGCAAAGAGCCAACACGACTGAGCCACTTTCACTTTCCACTTTGATTCTGAGAACAATATTGAGCATCTAGCTTATAAAACCTTTTTCTGCTGTGGAAATAGAGTCCAACCAACTGAGACCAAGCAAAGGCTATTTAGGGATTGCAACAGCAAAGGAGTCTGCCAATATCTCTGGGGTTTAGCAGACACTCAAAGGCAGGCAGAGGAGTGGGAAAGTTTGTAGCAGACAGAGGAAGGCTCCAGGTGTGTCCTGATTGGAGACTGTTGGCATTGAAGCCACAGGCAGGCTAACCATGAGCACATCCTCCATCAGTCAGAGGAGCGTATTTGCTTTCTCCAGTTGGCCCCAAGTTGGAAGTGGTAGCAAAAATTAGAGAGGCTATCAGATGAGAGTAAAGTTCTGGTCATTTGAGTCCAATTATCATAGGAGTTATTGTTGCGTTTCTTGGACTAGTTGTTAGAGATAGAAGTCTGCCTTCAAATAAGTCTGACTTGAAGATAATAGGTTGGCTTCCTGGACTGGTTGTTGAGGACTGTGGGTCAGAATTCTGTTTTTATCTTTGGTCTGGCTATGGTGCATTTATGTATCCAATCTCTCACTGCTGAACTGTAAAGAAAAAAAATACTGCCTGCCATTCCATTTCTAACAGAATCAAGCCATCAGCCACTGCAGTTGCCCACCGACAGGGCATCTGAGGGGAATTCAGGATGGATGAAAACAGGAAGCATTCTGTGCTTTGGATATATTGGTCTCTTAGGAGATGAAGGAGACGCAGGAAAGGCTGGTTCGATCTCTGGGTCAGGAAGATACCCTGGAAGAGGAAATGGCAACCCACTCCAGTATTGTTGCCTGGAAAATTCCATGGACAGACTAGCCTGGCAGGATGCAGCCCTTGGGGTCACAAAGAGTCGGATACAGCTAAGCACACGTGTGTATGTTTTTCCCAGTCTCCCCCCGCCGGAACTCATATATAGCCTAATTCCTCCTTCTTCTGAGAAGTTGCTCAAAGCTCAGTAAGTTTCCCAAAGAAAACTTCACACAGAACTTTCATGCCATGGCTTATTTCAGCTAACAAAACCTTGGGGTGTCTCTGACAGTCTAGTAGCAGTGGGGGAAGCTGCCGAAGTGAAGCTTTCTTTGCTTCTCCCTCTCCTCAGGCCAGTGTAGCTATCTCAATATCAGATCAAGGCAGGGACAGTGGCCCAGAGGTTCCAGGATTGACCACTACCAAGGCTGAAGCTTTGGGGACAGTGGGCAAGCTCCTGCAGCGGTGTGGGCAGACTCGGGAATCTCAGTGAGAACTGCCCTTTCCCAGATACAGCAGAACGGAGCGCTCCAGGTCCACTGTCTGTATAAATGGAGAGAGTTCCCAGAGAATGAACCCCTTTTGCTAAAATCTCTCATACCCTTGACTTTTTACTGCAGAAACAGAGTTTGCTGCTGCAAGTTACTGAGATCTGTCAACATTTGCTTGGATCAAATTTGTAAACAGCTCCTCCACTTCCCCTTCTCTACTGTCACCTGGCTTCCACCGCTAATTGTGGAACTCTTTAGAGTTATCTCTGGGACTCATTTTCCCTCACCTGACCACCATAATATTTGGTTCATAATTCTCCTACAGAGTTTGGCTTGTTTATGATATTCATATTTACCGCTCTTAACCTCTGCCAGGCTATAAACTGTTTTGTTTTTAAATAACCTGCAGTGTGAGTATAGGTGCTGGAAGAATACGCTGACCAGTGTCCTAGTGCTGGATGACATGTTGATTCACCACAAATACTTCTTGAGAAGGTTCTTGAAACCAAATCAGAAGACAGACACTAGAGGGTTCGAAGACAAAGCAAAAAGCGCCACTGGCCTCAGGGTGGGAGCCAAAAGTCAGATAATTACCATACAATGTGGTAAATGCTAAGTAATGGAGTGGAAAAGTATGTATGAAGTGCTTTGGAACACAAATAAGGAAGCGATTTGCTTTGATGAGCGAATCTGGGGAGGCTTCATGGAAGAGCTGATATCGGAAGGCTGAGTGGAGGTTTTTCTTGCAGAGAAGGAGAGAGCATCCAAGTAGAGGGAGCTGTGATAGAAAGAGGAGAACTCGGGTGAGGGCATCCAGGGAAGGGCAGGTGGGGCTGGATCACTGGTGGAGATGTGGATTCATAGGGGCCAGATCATGACGGGCCTTGCATGCCACTTTTAAAGGCATTTGTATTTAATTCTACCGGTAACGTGGGGTTCATCCAGGCTGTTAAACAAAGGCATGCAAACATCTGTGTTCTATTAT
>SJYC01130374.1:0-12116 GCA_006408675.1 Madoqua kirkii | reverse complement strand
CTGGTTCCTCTGCCTTTTCTAAAACCAGCTTGAACATCAGGGAGTTCACGGTTCATGTATTGCTGAAGCCTGGCTTGGAGAATTTTGAACATTACTTTACTAGAATGTGAGATGAGTGTAATTCTGCGGTAGTTTGAGCCTTCTTTGGCATTGCCTTTCTTTGGGATTGGAATGAAAACTGACCTTTTCCAGTCCTATGGCCACTGCTGAGTTGTCCAAATTTGCTGGCATATTGAGTGCAGCACTTTCACAGCATCATCTTCCAGGATTTGAAACAGCTCAACTGGAATTCCAACACCTCTACTAGCTTTGTTCGTAGTGATGCTTTCTAAGGCCCACTTGACTTCACATTCCAAGATGTCTGGCTCTAGGTTAGTGATCACATCATCATGGTTATCTGGGTTGTGAAGATCTTTTTTGTACAGTTCTTGCATTTATTCTTGCCACCTCTTCTTAATATCTTCTGCTTCTGTTAGGTTCAGACCATTTCTGTCCTTTATCGAGCCCATCTTTGCATGAAATATTGCCTTGGTATCTCTAATTTTCTTGAAGAGATCTCTAGTCATTCCCATTCTGTTCTTTTCCTCTATTTCTTTGCATTGATTGCCTAAGAAGGCTTTCTTATCTCTTCTTGCTATTCTCTGGAACTCTGCATTCAGATGCCTATATCTTTCCTTTTCTCCTTTGCTTTTCGCCTCTCTTCTTTTCACAGCTATTTGTAAGGCCTCCCCAGACAGCCATTTTGCTTTTTTGCATTTCTTTTCCATGGGGATGATCTTGATCCCTGTCTCCCACCCAATGTCATGAACCTCATTCCATAGTTCTTCGGGCACTCTATCTATCAGATCTAGGTCCTTAAATCTATTTCTCACTTTCACTGTATAATCATAAGGGATTTGATTTAGGTCATACCTGAATGGACTAGGGGTTTTCCCTACTTTCTTCAATTTGAGTCTGAATTTGGTTAATAAGGAGTTCATGATCTGAGCCACAGTCAGCTCCTGGTCTTGTTTTTGTTGACTGTATAGAGCTTCTCCATCTTTGGCTGCAAAGAATATAATCAATCTGATTTTGGTGTTGACCATTTGGTGATGTCCATGTGTAGAGTCTTCTCTTTTGTTGTTGGAAGAGGGTGTTTGCTATGACCAGTGCATTTTCTTGGCAACACTGTATTCGTCTTTGCCCTGCTTCATTCCCCATTCCAAGGCCAAATTTGCCTGTTACTCCAGGTGTTTCTTGACTTCCTACTTTTGCATTCCAGTCCCCTGCAACAGTAAAGACATAAATCCAGAATTATAAAGGGTTGTATCTACCTGGAAGTTAGGGATAGTTTGATAAAGCAAGTGACGTTAGTTTGATTTTAAAGAACAAATAAGAGTTTTCCTGGAAAGAAGAGTAGGAAAAGTCTTTTTCAGGTAGCCCCAAACTCACAGGTCTTACTTTTAGCAGGAATCTTTTCACTCTAATCTAATCCAAATTTGCTAATGTAAATATCAACCAATATTTTGCTGAGTTTCAGTCTTTTGAGTTTATTTTTTATTTTGTCCTTCAGCAGTGATAGGTTGGCAAAATTAGATGCAAAATAATTGTACAAAGGAGATTATTTTTAAGAGAGTGGATGAAATGATTTAATGGGAAAATATATATTTTAAGTTTTTTCCTCAGAGATATCTTAATTTCTTATAATTTCTAAGATAGATGGAAGACAGTCTTCCTAAAAATGGTCTCATTATTACCTCTAAACTTTCCTCTCTGACGCCTGGCTGAGAACCCAGCAGACATGCTTTGTTCTGTGCCAAGCCAGTGGTTACTGCTATTTGTCCACTTTGGAGCCCCTCAGGAGCCCATCCGACAATACACCAGGACTTGGAAGGACTTGGAACCACCAAATATAATAATCGAATGTCATCATCAATTCATTAGTGATTACATGTATTGAGAAAACTGTTGATTACCTGACAGCATGGAAAATCACAGTACACCAGGGAGGAGAACTTGCTAAGCCAACAGATCCTTTCCACATTGGAATTTAGAAAGAACCCTTAATCTGCTGCCAAAAACATGAATCAGTACTGACACTTAGTAAAACATTTTAATGACTAAGCGCAAGCATTTTGTTTCAAGAAGCTCCTGGCCTAACAGCACCTGCCGCTGTTACCAGTGCTAATTAATTTCCATGAAGTTGTCTAACCTGTTCTGTCAAGACTTTAATCTGCTTTGACAGTCTTAAACAGATGAAGTCAGTTGGGAGGGAAGTAGAACCAAATCTTTTACTCCTTTTAATTGAGAATTTTGTATTCTATCACGCCTGCACTCAGCCTTGAATGAAATTCTTATTTTCAACAGCTTGCAGCCATTACTGCATTTAATAGAGGTTGGTGGTTGATAAGTACTTTTACACATAACTGCAGTTTCAAGCTGATTCTCCAGCAAAGCCATGCAAAATTTTGATGAGTCAGTCCCATGAGAAAAGGTTATTACCTGCAGCGCTGGACAGGGGTAAACCAGACCAGTATGAAGATGAGGCTGAGCGCTGAAGAATTGATGCTTTTGAACTGTGGTGTTGGAGAAGACTCTTGAGAGTCCCTTGGACTGCAAGGAGATCAACTCTGGGATTTCTTTGGAAGGGCTGATGCTAAAGCTGAAACTCCAGTACTTTGGCCACCTCATGGGAAGAGTTGACTCATTGGAAAAGACTCTGATGCTGGGAGGGATTGGGGGCAGGAGGAGAAGGGGACGACTGGGGATGAGATGGCTGGATCGCATCACTGAACTGAACTTGCTAGCTAACATACTGTTACCAAACCCAGGTCCAGCAGGTTACCACTCAAAAGCCATTAAAGAGGCCAAGTTTGTGGAAAGGAAAGTTTGCTTTATTTTGGAAGCCGGCAACCAAGGTTGAAGCGGGTGGTAAGGTGGATGCCTGTCCAAAGGCCGACTCCCTCATCCCCTCCCATTGACAATTAGGGGGCGAGAACTTTTACAGACAAGGAGGACGCTCTATGTAGAATCAGCACAGTTCAGTTCTGACAGTCATCTTGAAGTTGGTCATCGGTGGTCTGACCAAAATCATCTTGATTGTTTTAGGTACAGTTAATCTTCAGCTCCAGGGTCAGTTTGTGCCCATTTTCTTGAAGCCAGTTCTCAGAATTGTGGCAGCTTATGTCATGGCTACAGGCTGTTCATCATGTTAACGTCTTTGACCTGGTGGGGGTTTCAGTATCTATAAGATCAACTTATGGGATAATGGCTCAGATTATTATCTACAGTCCTTGAGATGGAACTAAAGATCCTTGACTATGCTTAATGATATTATTATTAATTGGTCTCCTTTGACTATTTTCTGTTTGTATCTGTATTTTCTCACTTTTCTGATTAAACCTATTCTTTGACTAAAGTTTTTCCACAGACAAAAGGCAGGTAGAGGGGACGGGGGACTGTGCAAGGATCATAGCGTCCTGCTATTTCAATATGACTCCTTCAGTCTTCTGCATAATCTATGATTTCATTTAATATGACTTTCCAAGAACTGAACGATCATCCTAAACAAATCGAAGTCAGACTACTAACACAGAACAGCATTTCCCATACCCAGTAATATGCTTTCCACTTTGGAAGGGTTCTGTGACCGAGGTGCTTTGAGAAAGTCGGGAGCTCACAAGGTTTCTTTACTACAGGCGTCCTCACATTTCTCTGTGGTAGCAGACATCATGGACATTGAGGAGAAATATAGAATATAGTGGTTTCCAGCTCATTTGATCACAGATGCTGTTTTTGAATGGAAGACCATCTTATGGGGTCAATGTCTAACAGAGCAGTACTTTAAGAAATGTTCCTATTCAAATATGACTGTTATTCTTGAACACTCCACATTGTTAATAGAGCACTGGACAGGCTAAGAAGGATACTCCAGGGAAGGGGCAGCATATTTGTAATGACAGACGTTCCCTTTCCACAGCATCCACTGACTACTGACTAGGGGCAAAGGTTCTGGCACCAGCCCTTTCAGAAGAGGAAGGGTCTCGTGTTCCTTGGGTTCAGTACCTACGGGAACGGGAGTGACGTGTTAGGGAGACACATCAAATCCTTTAAACTCCTCATTCCTACTTTAAATCAAAGGAACCTGATGTCCAAATTACCTACCAACATTCTGCAGTTAACTCTCACAACCTCTAATCAGAAACCCTTGGAAATAAAGGGTTTTTCAGTTTGTTTTTCTGCTTTTTTCTATTGAGGTGAAATTCACATAACATAAAATTAACCATTTCAAAATGAACATTTCAGTGACATGTAATACATCTACAATGTTGTGCAACTGCCACCTCTTTCTAGTTCCAAGACAGTTCCAAAATAAAACCTTATGCGCATTAAGTTATTCCCATTCCCGCCCACCCCCCAGCCTCACTCAGTAATCACCAATCAGCTTTCTGTTTCTGATTGAGGGCTTCCTTGATAGCTCAATTGATAAAGAATCCACCTGCAATGCAGGAGACCCCGGTTCGATTCCTGGGTTGGAAAGATCTGCTGGAGAAAGGATAGGCTACCCACTCCAGTGTTCTTGGGCTTCCCTTGTGGCTCAGCTGGTAAAGAATCCATCTGCAATGTGGGAGAGCTGGGTTTGATCCCTGGGTTGGGAAGATGCCCTGGAGAAGGGAAAGGCTACCCACTCCAGTATTCTGGCCTGGAGAATTCCATGAACTGTATAGTCCACGGGGTTGCAAAGGATCGGATATGACTGAGCAGCTTTCACTTTCACCTGGCTATTTCACCTGAATGGGATCATATAATATGTGACATTTTATGTCTGGCTTCTTTCAATTGACATAATCTTTTAAAAGTTTAGGCATGCGGATATAGTACTTACATCATTTCTTTTTAAATCTGAAGGATTTCCTACAGTAGGGAAACACCATCATGTGCTTATCCTTGATGGACTTGGGGTTATTTCTACCCTTTGATTATTGTAAATAGTACTGCTATGAACATTCATGTAGAAGTATTTGAGGGCCTGTTTTCGATTCATTTGGCTATGTACATTGGAGTGGAGTTGTTGGGTCATGGAAACAAAATTTCGCCACTCCAATTCTGTGGCACCCTAAGGCAAATCAAAAAGTTCATATGATCAGCTTGAGACATACTTTTTAGGGCATTGGGGAAAGATGTATATAAAATGCACTACCCATAGGCAGCTTAGAGAATGACTTACTGAAGCAAGTTTCTTCTCTATACACAAAACATACCTATTTCTCCCATGAATACCGTTTGTTTTCAGTGAGCCATTTGAGTTTCCGTTACTCAGCTGTATAGAGCATCTGTTGTCTTCTCAGCCAATAAGCGTTTAACAAAGACAATAAGTAGAGATGCCTTTTGGTAGCTCTATTATTGGGATGTGTTGTACCCATGTGAGAGCAGAAATAATGAAGAAAAAAGGTTGACACCAGCACTAGATCAGCTCTTCTGGAAAGATTTTGAAATACCCAGACTTGTACTATAGTCAAGTAAACCAGCTTCACTTGCATATAGGTATCTGAGAAAAGTTAATTGTCAATTAAATATTGTTGAATAGACTGAAAACATGAAATCCAAGAACATTAATTGAGCAGAGAACCCAAGCATAGTTCTCATTTTCCAAAAATGTTTCCAAACTTTAAACTAGGCCTCATTCCAAAGTCAGTCTTCTTATAGGATGTTAAGAAAATATTGGCTCTCACCTAATTACTATGCATGATATTAAGAATTTGCTAAGTTTAAATTACTTTTTAGGAAGAAAAGAATGAGGTCTTACGAAGGGAAATATTGAGATTTTCATTTAAGTAAATCTACATTCTAAAATGTTATTACTTATATTACTCCTATTATTAACAAAAAAATGCAGCAAATTATTTTTTTAATTTTAATTTCAGATTAATTTGAGGTATTACAAAAACAGGAACATATAAGCCAAGAAAATGAATATATTATGATGCAGTTTGTCAAACTTTAACAGTAGTCAATCTTGAGAATGGTTCCTCTGGATCTCATATATTTATGGTAAATGACATGGAGATACTGCTGTATTTCCAGGACCTTCTGAAAGTGATTTAAAGTTGGCAGTAATATCTAACAGGTCATTGCCCTAGAACATACATGTGACCTTTTTCAGAGCCAGATTATGGAAATATTCTGGTTCTTGTGTCCGCTGACATCTCAAAGAACAGAGAGGGAACATCGAGATAGGCACATGAGATTCTGCAGCTTTGAGGCCTGAGGAATGAGATCATATCCTTCCACAGAGTGAGGCTGATTTGATCTGACCTAATTATTTGATTGATGTGTTGAGAGGCAGACCTACTTGGATATGTATTTGTTGCATCAATTTTCTCTTTAGGCAATTTATTTAGTCCTCGCCCTCTTTTTATCTGTGTGGCATGAGACCTTGAGATACTGACCTAAAATTCCATAAAATATGAATTTAATAATATAGGTAATTTTAAATAACAAAAGAAATATCAAAATACATTCTCAAACATTCAAAAATATAAAAGAATACAGAATGAAAAGATGAAAGTTTTTTGTTCAACTTGTTCCCCTTCCAATGCCATTTTTCTTCCCACAGGCAAACACTGTTAACAGTTTGGTGAATGCCTTTCCAAAGCATACAGTAACAGATAAAAATAGATATAGAAATCAAAAGAGACCATTTTCCCAAGCACTCAAAATAAGCACTCAAAATAAGAATACAGATTATCAAATTATTGAGAAATTACTGCCTGGTGGGGTTTTATGGTCCCTTCCACCACAAAAATATTTTGGAGTTAACATATTCTGACATACTTCTTGGTCATGTGCCAGATCATAAGCTGCTAGGAGACATAAATACCACCATAGTTAATAAAATTTACATAGGGTCTTATATGTTAAGGCATTAGTATACATTTTAAAATCTTAACTCAGAGCTGAAGTACCTCTCAGTAAATCAAGGAAAGCTGGAAACAAATCATAGAGAAAAAAAGATTGGGGAGCCTGTGCAAAGGGTAGAGGAGATTTTGACTCCGGTTCAATTAACCAGCAAGTATTCACTGTTCATTTCTGCTGTGGTAAGCCCTGTAGATATACAGAAATATAAAGTGTGGTTTACTATCACCTGAGAAATCAAACCAGCCCGACAGAATGGAATCAGATAATAAAGGCTTACACAAGAACTTGAACTTGATAAAGTAATAAACAGCAGGCAGCCTCTAAGTCTACACAAAGGAATAATACAATTTAAAAAATTAAAAGACTATGTCTTCAGTCCCTTGCATGCCTTCATTTCCCTTCCATAATTACTTCCCCAGTTCATGTTTTCATGACTTTGGCTATTGCAGTGAACTTGTATCCAGCACTCAGCCATCTCTCCATCCTATTCCCTCCCAATCCATCCTACACATAGCTACAAGATCAAGTTTCCAAAGATATAGAAGAGCCTCACTGGCTCAGCTTGCTCATCCACTTTGAATACCATCCTGGTAATCAGTTTTAGTGTTATTATTTAAAAAAAAACACACTTGAAGGCAAAACATTTGCACATTGTGGCAAGTTTGAAGAGGTATGCATTAAAAAGGCAGAGTGTCTGCTGAGGAAAGGCAGCTGGATGCTTCCGTTCAGTCACTAAGTTGTGTCCTAGGCAAGGCCATTCAGGCCAGTAGAACTTTAGTGGGATAGAAGGGCTGGGTCTCATGAAGCTGCCTCTTAGCTCTGTGGGCTGAGAAACTCTGTCTTGGCTCAGGGAAAAGATTCTCACAACCAGACTCAAGAGAGATTGATGTACACATCAGAAAGCCAATTTGTTGACATACAATGAGAATAGTAACAGATAAACCAGATATCTGTGTTCATCGATCAAGCATTTTCTTCCACGAGGAAAATAAAAGCCATGCGGGAAGGCTTCAAGTGTGAGTTTAGCATGTTTGAGGAACATCACGGGGGTCAGCTGGTTAGAGTGGAAAGATCAAGAGGAGGAGGAGTAGAAGATGAGATCGAGAGGCAGGCAACGGTCAGCTCGTGTAGCGCCTTGATGACCATGGTAAGGAGTCTGGATTTTATTCTAAGAAGTCAAAAGCTATTGGGGTGTTTTAGGCAGGCATATGATGTTCCAAATCGGAAAAGGAGTACGTCGAGGCTGTATACTGTCACCCTGCTTATTTAACTTCTATGCAGAGTACATCATGAGAAATGCTGGACTGGAAGAACCACAAGCTGGAATCAAGATTGCTGGGAGAAATATCAATAACCTCAGACATGCAGATGACACCACCCTTATGGCAGAAAGTGAAGAGGAGCTAAAGAGCCTCTTGATGAAGGTGAAAGAGGAGAGTGAAAAAGTTGGCCTAAAGCTCAACATTCAGAAAACGAAGATCATGGCATATGGTCCCATCACTTCGTGGGAAATAGATGGGGAAACAGTGTCAGACTTTATTTTGGGGGGCTCCAAAATCACTGCAGATGGTGACTGCAGCCATGAAATTAAAAGACGCTTACTCCTTGGAAGAAAAGCTATGACCAACCTAGATAGTATATTGAAAAGCAGAGACCTTACTTTGCCGACTAAGGTCTGTCTAGTCAAGGCTATGGTTTTTCCTGTGGTCATGTATAGAAACGAGAGTTGGACTGTGAAGAAGGCTGAGCACCAAAGAATTGATGTTTTTGAACTGTGGTGTTGGAGAAGACTCTTGAGAGTCCCTTGGACTGCAAGGAGATCCAAACAGTCCATTCTGAAGGAGATCAGCCCTGGGAATTCTTTGGAAGGAATGATGCTAAAGCTGAAGCTCCAGTACTTTGGCCACCTCATGCGAAGAGCTGACTCATTGGAAAAGACTCTGATGCTGGGAGGGATTGGGGGCAGGAGGAGAAGGGGACAACAGAGGATGAGATGGCTGGATGGCATCACTGACTCAATGGACATGAGTTGTGACTGCAGCCATGAAATTAAAAGACGCTTACTCCTTGGAAGAAAAGCTATGACCAACCTAGATAGTATATTGAAAAGCAGAGACCTTACTTTGCCGACTAAGGTCTGTCTAGTCAAGGCTATGGTTTTTCCTGTGGTCATGTATAGAAACGAGAGTTGGACTGTGAAGAAGGCTGAGCACCAAAGAATTGATGTTTTTGAACTGTGGTGTTGGAGAAGACTCTTGAGAGTCCCTTGGACTGCAAGGAGATCCAAACAGTCCATTCTGAAGGAGATCAGCCCTGGGAATTCTTTGGAAGGAATGATGCTAAAGCTGAAGCTCCAGTACTTTGGCCACCTCATGCGAAGAGCTGACTCATTGGAAAAGACTCTGATGCTGGGAGGGATTGGGGGCAGGAGGAGAAGGGGACAACAGAGGATGAGATGGCTGGATGGCATCACTGACTCAATGGACATGAGTCTGAGTGAACTCTGGGGGTTGGTGATGGACAGGGAGGCCTGGCATGCTGTGATTCATGGGGTCGCAAAAAGTCGGACATGACTGAGTGACTGAACTGAACTGATGATGTGACTTCCCTGGTGGCTCAGACAGAAAAGCGTCTCCCTACAATGAGGGAGACCTGGATTCAATCCCTGGGTCAGGAAGATCCCCTGGAGAAGGAAATGGCAATCCACTCCAGTATTCTTGTCTGGAGAATCCCATGGATGGAGGAGCCTGGTTGGCTACTGTCCATGGGGTCTCAAAGAGCTGGACACTACTGAGTGACTTCACTATCTACTATCTATGGTGTGACTTACTTTTTGATAGGATATTTCTGGATGCTGAGTGGAGAATCAATTCCAAAAGGATAAAAATGACCATTAAGGGACAAGTAAGGAAGCTATTCTAGAAGTTTGACAAGAGCAAATGGTGGCGTTGGACTAGGGTACTGGGCTTCCCTGGTGGCTCAGAGGATAAAGTGTCTGCCTACAATGCAGGAGACCCAGGTTCGATCCCTGGGAAGATCCCCTGGAGAAGGAAATGGCAACCCACTCCAGTATTCTTGCCTGGAGAATCCCATGGACAGAGGAGCCTGGTGGGCTACAGTCCACGGGATCGCAAAGAGTCGGACACGACTGAGTGACTTCACTTTCACTTTTCAGTGGTAGTAAAGGTAGAAAGGACTGATTTGGGTGTGTGTGTGTTGTGGGGTTGTTTTTTTGTTTTTTGTTTTTTGTTTTGTTTGTTTGTTTGTTTTATAGCAGAGAGGATTAGAGTGCTGAAGGATTAGAAGTGTGATTCCATGCCCACCAAACAGCTTTCCAATTGAAATTTGTCTTTTTAGTAGATTTTCCAAGAAAGAAGTACTGATCTGGGAACCAGTGATCTGGTTTTTCTGCTAATTCCAGTTTTCTACCCTGAGGACTTGAACTTGAGCCCCCAATGGTTAGGTTACTCTGTGGATGCCGAAGCTGTAGATTATAACATTCCTGAGCTGGTCTCAGGTAATCTCACCTTGTTCTCCAAACCAGTCTGGAAATGAAATAAACAATTCTTATTAAATGCATATAGTTTATATGGAAAGCAGCATATTTAATTCCACAATGGTATTTTAGAGTATCTCTTGCAGACTTCTATCTCCTTGGAGACCTAAAAGTATTTTGCTCTGCCTGTATTATTTTAAATAAATATGTATTACTGACCTGAAGTATAAAGAAATCATTATTTTTTTAAACAGGAGAAAAATCAAACAAAAGTTTAATAACATGTATACAAGGAAGAAGCCCAGGAAAACTAAATAACTTCAAGAAATTATTAATTATATGTGGTCCTAGGTTACACTGGAAGTATAAAATAAATACGAACCTCCAACAACTACAAGGATGTGAAATAAGCAGTTAAGAGGAAAGAATTCTATTCATTGCCTAAAACCCAATGAGTTCCCTTTGACTGATCTCTGCTCTCCTTGGAAACCAATCAGTCAGTAGGATCTGTTACTGCTGCCTTTGTTTCTGTCTTTGCATTCCCACATTCCCCAGCCTCGCCCTGTGGCCATCATCACACACCTGAATCACTGCAACAGCTTCCTGGCTGGTTTGCCGGACTCTGATTTTTGAGAGGGGGGGATGGGGTAACGGTGTGAATCACATGGGACAGCACAGAAGTGGATTTGGAGAGTGGTGAGTAGTTCAATTCCAAGAGAGCAATGGATTTACAGCAGGAAATGGGAGATAAGTCTGGAAGGAGATTAGCACAGTTGAGAGGGCCTTGGATTTGTACTCAAAGTTCAGATGATTTGGTGGAGATATCATAGGGGAGATATATATATATGTTTTTTTAACTTGAGCCAGTGAGGTGGGAAAATGATTCTATTTTTGTTTTTAATCTGAGATATTAGAGTTTTAAAAATATGCTTTACCTTTACTGTATTTAGTATATATTACAAAATACAAGAAATTTGCCTTAACCCCATAGTCAGTTGGACAGTCATCATCTGTCTCATGAGATGTGAGGTACCCTGGGGGAGGGGCGGGAGTGCTTTCCTGAGGAGGGGTTGACTGTGGCCCTAGCCCTCCTTCATTCACTTTCTGTGTCTGGTGATTTACTGTAATTTGCTTGGCTAAGTGGATTTCCAGAGAGCTAATTAATTATCACAAAGAAAATTTCTGCCTAGAACTAGACTGAAGCTCTTACTAAAATTACAAGCACAAGAAAAGAATGAAGAAAGCACCGAGCTGACATTTCTGACTTCCAGTACAAGCTCTTCATTCTGGACCTAATGCTATAAAAATAATGATGATCTAATAAGACCTGACAAGATTAGCTAGAAAATGGAAATTTGAGGACTATTTGAAATATGGATTTTTATCCACTTTAATTAACTTTGTCCCATATGTATATTTTACATTGATATAAGAGTTAAAATAGTTACTTTTAAATTTTATATTTTGTAGATATTTTATATATATATGCTTAGTCACTCAGTCGTGTCTGACACTTTGCGACCCCATGGATGGTAACCTGCCAGGCACATTTGTCCATGGGGATTCTCCAGGCAAAAATACTGGAGTGGGTTGCCATGCCCTCCTTTATGGGATCTTCCCAACCTAGGGATCAAACCCAGCTCTCCCACATTCAGGCAGATTCTTTACCATCCGAGCCACCAGGGAAAGGAAAGGAAAGTGAATTCGTTCAGTCATGTCTGAC
>SJYC01130372.1:0-21375 GCA_006408675.1 Madoqua kirkii | reverse complement strand
TTCAATGTGGGATAGCTCCTCTGGGCCTCCTGTGCCCACGCAGCCACCACTCTTTGGATGTGGTGTGGCTCCTCCCGGCTGCCACCCCCGGCCTCGGACATGGTGTGGCTCCTCTCGGCTGTTCCCCCTGACCTCAGACGCGGGGTAGCTCCTCTCATCTCGGCTCTTCCTGCGTCATCGCAGCCTGGCAGTCTTGGCCACTGCCCCTTTCCTCAGATGTGGAGTAACTCCTCTTGGCCGCCCTTCGGACATGGGGTCCTCCCGGCTTCTGCCCCTGCCTCGGACGTGGGGTAGCTCCTCTGGCCGCGCGGCTTAGTGCGCTGGTAGGTCGCAGCTGCCTGCACTTAATGAAGGCTCAACATAATACAGAACTCAGTTCTCTCCAATATAGGTTTACCACAATTTCTATCAAAATCCCTTCAAGATTTTTTTTTCTAAAATTTATATGGAAAGGCAAAGGAATCAGAATAGGTAAAGCAACTTCAAAAGAGCAGAATAAAATAGGAGGACTCAATTGGCCCAATTTCAAGATTGTGTGGTACTGGCAGAAGGATAAACATACAGATCAATGAAACAGAGTGGAGAATCCAGAAATATGTACAAGGTGCACAAGTAATTTAATGGAGGAAAGCTAGCCCTTCAACAAGTAAGCCCTACAACAAAGATACCTTTGCCCTTCAACAAAGATAGCCCTTCTTCCTTGGAGAAGGAAATGGCAACCCACTCCAGTATTCCTGCCTGGAGAATTCCATGGACAGAGGAGGCTCCATGGGGTCGCAAGAGTAGGACACGACTTAGTGACTAATCCGCCACCACCATCAACAATGATGCTGGAGCAAAAATAATAGGCAAAAATAATTACAATAAAATTAACTGAAGTCTCATTCAAAAATTAACTCAAATGCCTGACATAAAACTATAAACTTTGGTGGGGGGGGGGGTGGAAATTTTCTTTGACATCTAAGAATTTGCAAACAGAGTTCTTAGACTGAATACCAAAAGCATGATCCATACAAGGAAAAATGGATAAAACTAGTGTACATCGAAATTTAAAATGTTTGCTCTGTGAAAGATCCTATTAAGAGAATGAAAATATAAGCTTGATGTGAGAGAAGATATTTACAAACCATATGTCTAACAAACAGTTATTATCTACAATATATAAAGAACTTTTGAAATTCAACAATAAAAAAGCAAATAATTCAACTAATAATAAAACATGAAGAGACATTTCAGGCAAGAGGAGACATAGATGGCAAATAAGCACATAAAAAGATGTATACCATTATTAGCAAGTTAAAACCACAATGATAGATCTTTAAACTCTACACACGTATAGAACGGCTAAAATAAAACATGACAGTGCCAAATGCTATGAGGATGTGATGAAACTAGATGACTTACACATTGCTGGTGGGACCGCAAAATGGTCCAGCCACTGTGTAAGACAGTTTTGCAGTTTCTTAGTAAGCTAAACATGCAGCTATCATTGACCCAACAGTTGCATTCCTGGGCATTTACCCCAGTGAAATGAAAACTTACGTTCACATATAAACCTGTAGATTAATGTCTATAGCGATTTTATTCATAACAGCTAACAACTGGAAATAATCCAAATGTCTTTCTACAAGTAAATGATTAAGCTGTGGTATCTTTGTGGTAATACCATGAAATACTACTCAGTAATAAAGAGAACCATTGATACATGTGATGCCCTAGGTCAAGTTCCAGAGACGTAGGCTGAGTGAACAAAACCAGTCCCCGAACAAAATCTCAATACATACTGTGTGCTTCCATTTATGTAACATTCTTGAAATGATATAGTACAGAAATGAGGAACAGGTTAGTGGTTGTCAGGGGTTAGAGAAAGGGTGGTGTGATGTAATGGCAACGTGGGGGATCATTGCAGTGGTGGAAATGTTTTGTATCTTGACTGTATCATTCAGGGTCTGCAAGAGGTTACCATGAAGGGAAATTGGGTTAAAGGTGTAAGGGTCTCTGCATTATCTCTTACATCTGCATGTGAATTTACAGTTCAGTTCAGTTGCTCAGTTGTGTCTGACTCTGCAACCCCGTGGACTGCAGCACACGAGGCCTCCCTGCCAATTTTACATTCTTACCAACAATGTATATAATTTTTTAAGGGAAATACTTCAGTGCAAATTTAACCAAATGTGTTAAGACTTGTACTGAAAACAACAAAACACGGATGAACGATATCAGAGATCTAAATAAATGGAGAGGTATACTATGTTCATAGTTTGGAAGGCTCAACATAATAAAGATCCAACTCCCGAAGCTTGCTCAAACTCACGTCCATCAACTCAGTGATGCCATCCAATCATCTCATCCTCTGTCAACCCCTTTTCTTGCTTTCAATCTTGCCCAGCATTAGCGTCTTTTCCAGTGAGTCAGTTCTTTGTACCAGGTGGTCAAAGTATTGGAGCTTTAGCATCAGTATGAATATTCCAATGAATATTCAGGACTGATTTCCTTTAGGATTGACTGGTTTAATCTCCTTGCAGTTCAAGGGACTCTCAAGAGTCTTCTCCAACACCACAGTGCAAAAGCATCACTTCTTCGGCACTCAGCTTTCTTTATGGTCCAACCCTCACATCCATACATGACTACTGGAAAAACCATAGCTTTGACTAGGACTTCCATGGTGGCTAAGATGGCAAAGTGTCTGCCTACCACGTGGGAGACCCGGATTCAATCCCTGGGTCAGGAAGATCTCCTGGAGAAGGAAATGGCAACCCACTCTAGTATTCTTGCCTGGAAAACCTCATGGACGGAGGAACCTGGCAGGCTGCAGTCCATGGAGTCACAAAGAGTCGGACACGACTGATTGATTTCACTTTCACTTGACTAGATGGACCTTTGTTGGCAAAGTAATGTCTCTGCTTTTATGCTGTATAGATTGGTCATAGCTTTTCTTCCGAGGAGCAAGTGTCTTTTAATTTCATGGCTGCAGTCACCATCTGCAGTGATTTTGGAGCCCCCTGCAAAATAAAGTCTCTCACTGTTTCCCCATCTATTTGCCATGAAGAGATGGGACCGGATGCCATGATCTTAGTTTTCTGAATGTTGAGTTTTAAGCCAACTTTTTCACTCTAGCAAATTTACAACTATCCCCAAATAAAAAGTTTAATTAAAAGTAAAAATAACTATAAATAAATTTTTGAAGCTGCGGAATCACCAGAGAACAGGAGACTATTAAACATGCCCAGTAAAATTAGAAATAAGACCAAAAACTCTTACAAAATAAATATTGTTGAAATTAAGAACTTAAGTGGATGATGTATTGGTTGCCTATTGCTGTTGTAATGAGTTACCACAAATTTAGTGGCCTAGAGCAACACAGTTTTTATTATGGTTCTGTAGTTCAATAGTCTAAAATGGGTCTCACTAGGCTAAAATTGGTGTCAGTATGACTGTATTCCTTCTGGAGCCCTGCTAGAAACAAGCCCCGTTTCCTTGTTTTCTGCAGCTTCTAGAAGCCACCCTCAATTTCTTGGTTCATTGCTCCATTCCTCCTCTTCAAAACCAACAACATCAGACCCAGTCCTTCTCAAGTTGCTATCTCTTTTAGCTCTCCTTCTTCCGCCTCTCTCTTCCATTTATAAGGACCCTTGTGATTGCATCCAGCCCATACCAATAGACCATGATTAATCTTTCCATCTCAAGGTCAGCTGATTTGTACCCTTAAATCCATCTGCTACTTTAATTCTCCTTTGCCATATTCACAGATTCCAGGTGTAGGACTTAAACATTATAGGGGGCCTGGAGGGACTATTCCACCTAGCGAAGACCAGTAACACAGGAGATTCAAATAACCACAAAAATAATTGATTAATGGAAAGAACTGAAGAAGTTAACTGAAAGTGCAGCCAGAGAAGCAGGATACAGAAAATGTGAATATTTAAAAGATATGGAAGATAAAATCCAAAATCCTAGAAGAAAGGACAAATTTTGCAATTTTTCTACCAGAAGTTCATGTAAGGATAAACTTACATGAAGGAGAATTGGTATCGTTAGCGTCTCTATATTAGGTTTGACAAGTTTGCACGTCTCCCACCAGTGTTACCTTTGCAAAGTTTCACTTTTGAGTTATGAACAAACTTCTCAGAAGGCAGCCTTTTCTGAGAACCTAAATATTCATGAGCATATGGGGTTACATGATTGAATGTATTTTATTCAGTGTGAAACTTATTTATAGCATCGTTATGTCTTATGTAGACCTTCTCCATTTAAAATGTTAAAAAAAAAAAAAAAACCAAAAAACATTTTACTGGGAAATGTATTAGCATGTTACAAACTCCCTGACAGTGTTAACAGTGTACAATGTACACCGCCAAGAGATTTAAGGGCAGGAAGAAAACTTTAGATTTTTTTAAAAGTCCATATCAAAGTATATGCTCTGTCGTGAAGGTTTGTTTTGAGCTGCTTTTCATATGGGAGCACATGTCACGTGTTAACAGGAGTTTCGCGGGGGAGCACGTGTTCTAACAGGCGTTTCCACCGTCGTGTTTTGAAGCAGCTGCCTCTGGTTGCGGACGCTGGCCTAGCACTTCTAGCGGGACAGGCCTGAGCTCGCAGCGGAAGGGACCGAGCTGGCACCACCAGTAGGCGCTGGGTCACCTCTGGCGAGCTCTCAGGCCTACCCGCGCAGTGGCCTGGCCACTCTGCTGGGGCAGGGACTGCCCCTCCAGGCTGCCCAGGGCCACTTTCTGCGCGCAGCCTCTCCGGGCCGCCCGCGTCCGCCTCGCTCGCCTCGGCCTTTTCGCGCAGGCCGCGGAGGTTCGGGGAGCGGCCGTCGTTACGGCCGTGTCAGTTCGCGTCCCGGCCCGCGCGGTGGCTGTACCTTCCCTGCAGCGGGTGAAGTTGCGGGCGCCGCGCGCTCCGGGGTCGGCGCTCCCCAATCTCCGAGTTCCCGCCCGCGCGCTCCCGGCGCACCCGACTCCGGCTCTGGCTCCCCAGTACCGCGAGGTCTCCACGCCGGGCTACCAAGTAAGTCCCAGCGGCAGGGGTGGATCGCTCGGAGCACACCTTTTCTGGGGGTCCTGGGCGCTGCGGCGGAGGAGGTGCAGAGAGGCGGCGTCCTGCGAGCGGGCGGAATTCAAAGCTGCGCTGGAAGAGCTCCGGGTGGAGCAAGGAGGAGAAACCCGGTGTTTGTGGAACCATCAAAGTTCAGAGGGGTGAACTTCAGCGTTAGGGGAATTTTTTATCCCATGGTGGTCCAGACAGAGCGTCTCAGTCCTGCCTGCACCGTAGAATCACCTGGGGTGCTTGTAAAATTCAGATGCCCAAGCTGGATCCCTCAGAACCCGTGGGAGGAGTGGAGGGGGTGGAGGTCTGTATCGTTACACTTAGCTGATTCCACTGTGTGGGCAGGGTTGAGCACCAACGACCACAGAGTGGTTGCCAAGAGAGGGTGGAAAGGTGGGCAGGGGCTTTGATAAGAGTCCAGCCTGCAAACAGATCCGGCTGTACCCAATGTCCCGCGTGGCCCTGGGGAAGGGGCAGTGGCCCTCCCTCTGGTTTCCTGAGACACAGAGAAGGGAAATGAGACAAGACTTGGCAGCGTCGCGGGAACACTGCCTCAGCTATGCACACAGTCTTTTGGCATATTGTGAAACACAGAAGCTTTGCCAGATCATGATGCCTCGTTGGTTCTGCTTTCTGGGAAATGCCTCTGTTACTGTCATTTAAAGTTAAATGAAGGGAAGCCAGTAAACCCACTGACAACTTCTGGGATTTCCGCTTTAAGGGTGAAGTTAGGTGTGCTTTGGTGAAGGCATGGCCCCCACTCCAGTACTCTTGCCTGGAGAATCCCATGGACAGGGGAGCCTGGTGGGCTGCAGTCCATGGGGTCGCCTTCACTTTCACTTTTCACCTCCATGCATTGGAGAAGGAAATCCAGTGCTCTTGCCTGGAGAATCCCAGGGACGGGGGAGCCTGGTGGGCTGGCGTCTATGAGGTCGCACAGAGTCGGACACGACTGAAGCGACTGAGCAGCAGCAGCAGCAGGTGTGCCTTCCGCAGGGTCAGGTTTGTACCTGCTAAAAGCCCCCTGTCTCAGACTTTCCATATCCAAGGAAGAGTGCACAGAATTGACCCTCTTCTCACCCAAGGGTATGTGCTGGGGACAGATAGCGCTAATCTCAGCAACCAGGGCCCCTGGACAAGACACAGATTTCTACTGTATGTGTGGGGCAGATAAGAAAGGTGAATTTGAAATAAACAACAGCCTAGGAGAAGAGAGGGCTTCTAGAGGGTCCAAAAAGAGTGGATTGTGGTTTTGCATAATGAAGAAATTTAAGTTCAAGCTTTGGAGCCCATCAAACCTGGGCTCAAATTCAGATTCTGTCCCTTCTGTGATACTTGCATGATCTCCCTGAACCCCTGTTTTCTCTCTTGTGAAATGGGAAAATAGTAGCTCTGTCCTGAATGAGATAATGTGTATCAAATGCCTGGCAGGCCAGGTTGCTGCTCCATCAGTAGCAGTTATTAGCCACTGCAGTGGTATTTGTGTTCAACAGTTGTTTATTTAGTACAGCCACAGTGAAGAGAGTGTGCAGCAGTTGTCTCCCTTGAAACTCCACCCTCTTTTTCTTTTCCTGCCTTGTTCAGGAGAGGGGTTTGTACTCCTCCTCGGTCACTGTGTAGTCTAAGGTCTGGAATTTCAGGCCACCAACCTGTTGCTCAGTAGGGCTTATTAATGGCTTTGGAATACAGTTTTACTCCACGTGATAGGAATGACAAAGTGGTCCTTAAGTTTCAGACTTCCTCTATTATACTGCAATATATATATATATATACACACATGCATATATGTATACACATATATACATATGAGCTCCCCTGTAGCTGGGCCGTTTACAGGGTTTCAGAATTGACATGGGCACATACATGTGACTTTTGTGCTGTCAGCATCCTTGGGCTGTGCCCCAGTTGTACCTGTTTTGCTACTAACTCTTGGCCTAGGGACAATGAATCCTTCTTAGATGAACAAGAAGTCAGGAATTTGAGGAAGGGAAAACCTACGTCCTGCAGTTGTCAGTGGGGGCATCCTGAATCTTTCACCTTAGTTCCACTGTGTGTGTGGATCCTCTGACAGTAACAGCAGCACTGTTTATTTTAAACAGTAGAAATACTATAAATAGTGATTTAATGTTGATATAAAAATCAAGTGCTTTTACAGCACTATCCCTGGTACTTGCCTAATGAGAATCTTAAATTCTTGTCTCCTTTTATTAAAAAAGTTCAATATTTATTCAATATACATATGAGCTCCCCTGTAGCTGGGCCGTTTACAGGGTTTCAGAATTGACATGGGCACATACATGTGACTTTTGTGCTGTCAGCATCCTTGGGCTGTGCCCCAGTTGTACCTGTTTTGCTACTAACTCTTGGCCTAGGGACAATGAATCCTTCTTAGATGAACAAGAAGTCAGGAATTTGAGGAAGGGAAAACCTACGTCCTGCAGTTGTCAGTGGGGGCATCCTGAATCTTTCACCTTAGTTCCACTGTGTGTGTGGATCCTCTGACAGTAACAGCAGCACTGTTTATTTTAAACAGTAGAAATACTATAAATAGTGATTTAATGTTGATATAAAAATCAAGTGCTTTTACAGCACTATCCCTGGTACTTGCCTAATGAGAATCTTAAATTCTTGTCTCCTTTTATTAAAAAAGTTCAATATTTATTCGGTATCTAAGACTTAAATTTAGGATTTGAAGTTTAAATTACCAGGTCCTTCTATGATTCTTCTTTTTTGGAGGTTTGAGCCAAGATGAAATTTAAAAAGATAAGATTTATACTTTTGCTGAATTTTTGTCATCTTTTAGGTATCTTGCAGGTTTCTGAAAGTCCTGTTTTCTTTTATCTTTTGGGCAGAGTCAGTTGAGTCTAATACAAAGGGCTTCCTTTCATCCATCTATACAGTCCAAAGTTGGAAGGAAGGAAGGTTGTTTCAAGGAAAACTCTTTGTTGTGTCATTATTCAGTGATGTGTTTCCTCTGCCCCTCAAACTTGACTCTTGTAGTAAGAGGTGAGTAATCACTGCCATTTCAATTAATTAATGTTTTTTACCCAGTGCTGGAAAGTTTGTTAAAGCAAGACTTTATGGGTTGAATTCTTCTTGTTGTGTTTTATCTAAAACCCACTACAGACCAAATTATGGGCAGAGACTTTAATGCAAAGTTGGCCAGGACAAACTTGCCACCCTCCCTCCCCTTAGTCATCCTCCCTGCCCCTGAGCTGTTGAGCCTGGGATGCTGTTACTTTGTGGTGATCTTTCCTTGGCCCTCTGAAGGAGCACGGTGCCCTAACAAGGGATCTGCTTCTATAGAACCAGCAAGGCAATTTTGTGTTATACTCCACTTAGAGTGCTCTCTAGTAATCTCTTGCTTTGTTATTTGTTTTGCTGAGTAGTCATTTTCCTTTAAATTATGGTTTGGGGTTTCAATTCAATTTCAGTGGCTCTGAGATCAACTGGCCCAGTGAACTCATTGAGAAAGACCCTGATGCTGGGAAAGATGGAAGGCAAACGAAGAAGAGGGCGGCAGAGGATGAGATGGTTAGAATCACCAACTCAATGGACATGAGTTTGAGCAAACTTCAGGAGAGTGGAGGACAGGAAAGCCTGATGTGCTGCAGTCTATGGGGTCACAAAGAATTAGTCATGACTGAGCAACTGAATGGATGTTGTTCAGTTGCTAAGTTGTATCCGACTCTTTGTGACCCCATAGACTGCAGCACACCAGACTTCCCTGTCCATCACCAATTCCCAGAGCTTGGTCAAATCCATGTCCATTGACTTGGTGATTGCGTCCAACCATCTCATTCTCTGTTGTCCCCTTCTCCTGCCTTCAGTCTTTCCAAGCATCAGGGTCTTTTCCAATGAGTCAGTTCTTCGCATCAGGTGGCCAAAGTGTTGGAGCTTCAGCATCAGTCCTTCCAATGAATATTCAGGACTGATTTCCTTTAGGATTGACTGGTTTGATCCCCTTGAAGTCCAAGGGACTCTGAAGAGTCTTCTTCAATACCACAGTTCAAAAGCATCAATTCTTTGGCCTTCTTTACGGTCCAACTCTCATATCCATACATGACTACTGGAAAAACCATAGCCTTGACTAGACAGACCTTTGTTGGCCAAGTAATGTCTCTGCTTTCTAAATTGCTGTCTAGGTTGTTCATAGTTTTTCTTCCAAGGAGCAAGCGTCTTTTAATTTTATGGCTGCAATCACCATCTACAGTGATTTTGGAGCCCCCCAAAATAAAGTCTGACACTGTTTCCACTATTTCCCCATCTATTTCCCATGAAGTGATGGGACCAGCTGCCATGATCTTAGTTTTCTGAATGTTGAGCTTTAAACCAACTTTTTCACTCTCCTCTTTCACTTTCATCGAGAGGCTTTTGAGTTCCTCTTCAGCTTCTGCCATAAGGGTGGTGTCATTTGCATATCTGAGATTATTGATACTTCTCCCAGCAGTCTTCATTCCAGCTTGTGCTTCATCTAGCCAGGCATTTCGCATGATGTACTCTGCATACAAGTTAAATAAGCAGGGTGACAATATACAGCCTTGATGTACTCTTTTCTCAATTTGGAACCAGGCTGTTGGTCCATGTCCAGCTCTATTGCTTCTTGACCTGCATACAGATTTCTCAGGAGTCAGGTAAGGTGGTCTGGCATTCCCATCTATTGAAGAATTTCCCACAGTTTGTTGTGATCTACACAGTCAAAGGCTTTGGCATAGTCAATAAAGCAAACAACAACATAGTTTCCTATAGAACTATTGAATGGGTCAACATGAGGGTCTAGGTAATTTGCAGAATGAGCACCAGGTTAGCACCAGGTATTAGTTGGTTACTGTTTTAATAAAACATGAAAAGTCACCATCACTACATCTTTGGATGCCTCACTATATCTTTGTTGTTACTGGCCCTTCTGTATGTCATCTCCATGATACAGTTTAGGGACAGAAAATAGTTGGGGGTTGGAGCGACTTGGTAGATATTTTCAGAGTCATGCTTAGCTGAGTAGGGCGGTCAAATACTACTAAGGAAAGGAAAGCCTTTCCATGGTAGAAGAGCTGGGAGCAGATGATGATTTACATGAGAAAATATTTGCCGTTTTCTAATTCCTGAAAGATAAAAGTCTAATGACTAAGAACTCCTCATGCTTCTTTTTAACACATTCCCCCTATCAGTGACCTCCAACCAAGCCTTCTAGAAGGAACCAGGTGGAAAGCTAGGCTTTTCTTTGGGGATATCCTAACTCCATTTATTCAGGACAGCAGGCCCCTTCATGGAGTGGGCCATTCCTGGACTTCACTTAACAAGGCTAGCGTTGTTTACATTTAATATGAATTCAGGCACATTGATGATTTCAAGTGAAGTTACAAGATCTGTGACAAATACTAAACAGTCAGAACTTGAATGGAAGAGACTGTGAGCTTTGGTATCAGAACTAGGATCAAGCTCCCACTTTATTCCTTAACTAACAGTGTGACCTTGCCCAGGACTTAATTCTTCCAAACTTGTGTCCTTGTTTGTATGAAATAGTTACAGTTCTTTCCTTAGAGAGTGGTTTTGAGTATTTGATAAGATAGTTGCTGTGAAGTGGTCAGTGTACCACCTGACTTCCAGGAAATGGTGGTTAAGATGATAGTAATGAGTATAATGATTGTCTGGCTTTGAATTACCTACTTAATCCTCAGGAGCCTCAGTTTTTACATCTGTGAAAAGGGGATAACTCTTACAATCTGGAAGGATTGGCTTGAGGCTTTAATGAAATGAAGCGAAATAAAGATATGTCTGATCTTGTAAACCCGAAATAATGATAGCAAACGCTTATGTAGGTTTACTCTCTGCAACACTGGTTGAAGGACTTTAGGTTCCTGTTCTGTTTTTTAACTCATTTAATCTTCCCAACAACCTCATATTGTAGTTATGCTCAATGAGATTAAATAACCAGCCCAAAGTGAACAGATTGTTAGTGCTATACTCAGGATTTAAAGCAGAAATCCAGGTTCTAACCACTCAGGACTCAGTGACTGCCCCTCCCTCTCTGCCCACCTCCCCACCCCCATGCCTGCCTCCTGGAATTGACCCACAGATGTGCTTGTGCTCTTTGTAGTGTGGTGCTCCTGGATACAGGGCCCTTGCAAAGAACTGCCTGCCTCTGCCTGCTGATGGAGTGAACATGGGCACCCCAGTCCACCTCCATTTATAACCTTTAAACCTCAATCATTGCTTTCACTGGATGATCTAATACACACTGGGGGTGGTGATAACTGGTATTGATGACGTTATTAGAATGAATTATGATGTTTATTTTGGGATAAATATCGATCATCTCAGAGTACTGAGATTGTTAACCTAACCGTAATAAAACACAGACATTCTTTGTTTCCAAACATATTCTAAAGCAGTCACCCAGATAGGTGTGCTGGGTATTTGAGAAAACAGAAACCACGCCTGGAATTCCCCAGGATGGGGACCCAGGTAGACATGCCAGTGTTTAAAGGGCATTCCATCCAAAATACAGTGGCCTGTGCCAGGCCCACTACCTTTAAAGAAATTCCTTACTCATCACCCTTCTACACCCTACTAGCATTTGCATTGTTTGGAGCTCTGGCAGCCTTCCAAGAGGCCTGGGCCACTGGAACTGGAGCCTAGAAAAGGGAATTCTCCGTTGAGTGACTTGAGGATGATTTAACATTTCTGATAATGAGCTGGCACTTGTTTTTCTGGCTTTCTGAATGAAAACGAAACTTCATGGGTAGGAAGTTCTTTGCTGGCTTCCCAGCCTGGTGTTGAGGGCTGTCAGAGAACTGCTTATAGCTCCTGGCTCCTTCTGGCTATTTGGGGTTTCAATTCTGCAACCCATTGATTCAACAGATATTATCAGAAGACCTTGCTGGTGCCAGGAATCTACCCAGTTTTGGGGATACAGCAGTGAATGAATCCCAGAGCCCAGCACCTGGCCAAAGGGAATTTGCCAGCTATTGGAAGAGGAAGGGGTGGTAAACACAAGTACATAGGTATAAATGGGCTAAGTGCTGTAAGTGAAAGCAGCAGTATGTCATGACATATGTACTGGGCTTAAGGGAGTCTGGGATCTGCCCCTCCAAGAAGGAACCTTTTCAACTAGTTCTTGGGGATGAAGAGAGGTAAGGTCACACCAGATGCAAGCAAGAGCATGTTTGAAGGCTCAGAGGTGGAAAGAATGGAGTGTATTGAGGCGAGTGCAATGAGGAAGGCCAAGCAGAGCCTCCTGGGCTGGGAAGGATTTGGAAATTTATTGTAGAGGGCAGTAGGAGGCTTGAGGACTTCCCACCCATACCTTTTCTCAATGTTAGTAATCTATAAGAAAAAGATGATTAATGAGTTCAACCCCTGGGTCAGGAATGATCTGGAGAAGGAAAGGGCAACCTGCTCCAGTATTTTTGCCTGAGAAATCCCACAGAGAGCGAACCTGGCAGGCTACAGTCCATAGGGTCACAAAGAATCAGACACGACTTAGCAACTAAACAACAACGGCAGACAACAAACCTTGTCTTAATGTGCGAGACAACTATAGAGACCAATTACGGTTTTCAATTACTTTTTTTTTTTCATCTTTATTTGGGTGCATCAAGTCTTAGCTGTGGCATGTGGAATCTTCATTGCATCATGCAGGATCTCTTTGTCATGGTGCCAGACTCTCGTTGTGGTGTGCGGGCTTAGCTGCTCCTTGGCATGTGGATAATAGTACCCTGACCAGGGATCAAACCCATGTCCCTTGCATTACAAGGCAGATTCTTAACCACTGGACCACCAGGGAAGTCCCTATGGTTTTCAGTTTCTAATGAAGGAACTGAATTTCAGAACAGAGAAAAGATGGCAGAACCAGGACTCAGAGACTGGTCTGCCTGGCCCACAGCACCTGCTCCGTGGTTTTCGGGAGCAGATATGTGTAAATGCATGCCGGCCAGCCATGTGCCAGCATCCTTCAGCAAGAGCCTCTGTACATGCACATGGGTGGGGTCCAGTACACCCTAGCTCCTTAGGAACAGGAACAAAAGTTTCCCAAAAGGGGAGGCAGGATGGCAGCGTGGTTGCCAGACTGTCAGAGTCTGTGGGTAAAAATTCTGGGAACCCCCGGCTCAGGGGAGAAGCTTTGAATGGTAATTCATGCTAGTCTGTTTCTCTCTAGCTTTAGCCCCAAAGCCCTGAAAAAGGTACATTCTTAATTCTGTTCATCTACCACGGAATTTCACATCATCATGATTATCTGGGTCTTGAAGATTCTTTGGGAGGAATGATGCTAAAGCTGAAACTCCAGTACTTTGGCCACCTCATGTGAAGAGTTGACTCATTGTAAAAGGCTCTGATGCTGGGAGAGATTGGGGGCAGGAGGAGAAGGGGACGACCGAGGATGAGATGGCTGGATGGCATCACGGACTTGATGGACGTGAGTCTGAGTAAACTCCGAGAGATGGTGATGAACAGGGAGGCCTGGCGTGCTGCGATTCATGGGGTCGCAGAGTCAGACACGACTGAGTGACTGAACTGAACCAGGGAATTTGCATATACTTAAAAAACTGGAGACTGGTTCCAAATAGGAAAAGGAGTACATCAAAGCTGTATATTGTCACCCTGTTTATTTAACTTATATGCAGAGTATATCATGAGAAACGCTGGGCTGGAAGAACCACAAGCTGGAATCAAGATTGCCTGGAGAAACATCAATAACCTCAGATATGCAGATGACACCACCCTTATGGCAGAAAGTGAAGAGGAATTCAAAAGCCTCTTGATGAAAGTGAAAGAGGAGAGTGAAAAAGTTGGCTTAAAGCTCAACATTCAGAAAACTAAGATCATGGCATCTGGTCCCATCACTTCATGGGAAACAGATGGGGAAGCAGTGTAAGACTTTATTTTTTGGGGCTCCCAAATTACTGCAGATGGTGATTGCAGCCATGAAATTAAAAGATGCTTACTCCTTGGAAGGAAAGTTAGGACCAACCTAGATAGCATATTCAAAAGCAGAGCTATTACTTTGCCAACAAAGGTCCATCTAGTCAAGGCTATTGTTTTTCCAGTGGTCATGTACGGATGTGAGAGTTGGACTGTGAAGAAGGCAGAGCACCAAAGAATTGATGCTTTTGAACTGTGGTGTTGGAGAAGACTCTTGAGAGTCCCTTGAACTGCAAGGAGGTCCAACCAGTCCATCCCAAAAGAGATCGGTCCTGAGTGTTCTTTGGAAGGACTGATGCTAAATGTGAAACTCCAGTACTTTGGCCATCTCATGCGAAGAGTTGACTCATTGGAAAAGACTCTGATGCTGGGAGGGATTGGGGGCAGGAGAAGGGGATGACAGGGGATGAGATGGTTGGATGGCATCACTGACTCAATGGATGTGAGTTTGCGTGAACTCCAGGAGTTGGTGATGGACAGGGAGGCCTGCATGCTGTGATTCATAGGGTCACAAAGAGTTGGACACGACTGAGTGAACTGAATTGAACTGAAAAACCTGGAGTGTTTAAAAATACAAATTCTTTACATGGAGCTTTCAGGTACAGGAAAAGCCTCTTGTTTTGGGGCATCTGCATTACCCCCTTTCTTCTCACTCCTGTGTAAGCTGTTGTGAGGTCATGGAGTGAGAGGTCACAGCAGGTCAGGTGTATCTGGGCTGGCAGGAGGACCTGTTTCCTGAGATAGGCCCTTGCCAGGCGGGGGCCCAGGGCGTGCCACCTCTCAGAAGAACCTGGCATCTCCTCGACCTCTAAATGGCCCTTGGGGTCCCCTCCCACACATCCCAGGTACTGTCTGACTAAGCTCCAGGTAGATTTGTGTCCCAGACAGTCAAAGTCTCCAGCTAAGCATTTTGGCCAACAGTTAACTGGGTGTTTGTTTGTTCAAGACCAGGTTTCACTTCAAGCCTCCGAGGTGACTAACATGTTTTGTTCTTATAAAGTGCCTTTTATTTGAGAAGCTCCAGATACGTCTGTGTCATCCTCAGTGCCATCTCCTAATGTTCTCTGGCTTCCAGACCCACCCCTTCTGTAGAACTTTCTTTGGTATAAGCACCTAAACCTACTTATAGGGTTCCAGATCTGGATTTCTGATTCAAGACTCTGTTATCTTTTGTTGGCTTCCTTTATTAACATATTTTAATTCACTGGGCCCTCAGAGATGAGTACCAGCAGGGGGGTTTGGGAACTTTGTTTTTCAAAGCCTAGATAAAAACAGGAAAATATCCACTAACAATTGTATATCAGCCATAAGGCATGGGCTTCCCAGGTGGCGCTAGTGGTACTAAACCTACTTATAGGGTTCCAGATCTGGATTTCTGATTCAAGACTCTGTTATCTTTTGTTGGCTTCCTTTATTAACATATTTTAATTCACTGGGCCCTCAGAGATGAGTACCAGCAGGGGGGTTTGGGAACTTTGTTTTTCAAAGCCTAGATAAAAACAGGAAAATATCCACTAACAATTGTATATCAGCCATAAGGCATGGGCTTCCCAGGTGGCGCTAGTGGTAAAGACCCCACCTGCCAATGCAAGAGACATAAGAGAGATGGGTTCAATCCCTTGATTGGCAAAATCCCCTGGAGGAGGGCATGGCAACCCACTCCAGTATTCTTGCCTGGAGAATCCCATGGACAGAGGGGCCTGGGGGGCTACAGTCCATGGGGTCGCAAAGAATCAGACACGACTGAAGTGACTTAGCACAGCACACCCATAAGGCACAATGGAGGACATTGTCACAAAACAATGGGTGATTGTGTACCAAGAGAATGTTTGGCAATTGAGAGCTGTACTTTGGTTAAACTTTTTAAGGCAGCTGCTCACGGAAAAGTCTTAGAGCAATAGAAAATTTTGGTGCCTGCAGACCTGAGTTTATCTGCTAATGAACTTTGCTGGTGACGCTCCTAAGTGAGCCTGTGAATTCTGGAAATCTACATATTTGTTCAGTGATCGTTAATGGAGCACCTGTTATTAGCAGCATACTGTGCTAGGTTCATCCATGCAACATTTTTTTAACCCAGCATCCTCTCTGTGCTGGAGATATAGGGACTAACCATTGGAACACCATCCTTCATAGTCAAATGCTGGGCCTCAAAGATGAACCAGTCCAAAGCTCCAACTTATACCATCTTCTCCTTGGTTGTGATACATGCTTGCAATATGATCAGTGTTGTGCTGAATGCTGTCTAAGTATTCACTCACTGAATCCTCATACCAGTCCTAGAAAGTACGTTATAGTCTGCATTTTGTAGACAAGAACGTTAGAACATTGAAACACAGAAGGCTATGTATTTGTCCAAATCACACAGCTAGTGACTGGAACCATGTAGCCTGATCCTGGGCTTCCCTTGTGGCTCAGCTGGTAAAGAATCTGCCTGCAATGTGGGAGATTTGGGTTCAGTCCCTGGGTTGGGAAGATCCCCTGGAGAAGGGAAAGGCTACCCACTCCAGTATTCTGGCCTGGAGAATTCCATGGACTATATAGACCATGGGGTCACAGTCAGACACCACTGAGCCACTTTCACTTTCAGCCTGGTTTTAGAGTCTTGCCCCTTCACTGCCACCATCGATTGATAGGAGAAAGAATTCAGGAGAAGAAAAAAGTGATGTACCCCATCCTGTGACACAGGTGGGGACAAAGTACCATGGGAATTCCCACTGAGAGGAGAAAGCTTAGAGGAGGACATGGTGAGGTGGGGCCCCTTTGCTTTCCATATCTGACGGGCACCAGTCCCTGCTGGGGGTGGGGTAGGGTGAAACTCTTGGCTGCTGAGGGGGTCACTCTAACCAGAAATAAATAAAAGAGCATTGGCCTCAGTGCCTGGAGGCCTCAGTGCCTGGAGACCTCAGGGTTCTAGTTCTGGTTGGTCTAGACAAATCTTGGTCTTGCCTAGAGCTTCAGTTTCCTCATCTCTAAAATAGGGGTGTTGGACAGTATTCTGTTGTGTGGTCTATGGTTCCAGCAGGAAAGGGAGGGGCTGGCTCTGCACTCTGAGCACGGTTTCTTGACCAGAAGGAGATGCTTGGCTCAGGAATGTGGAGTCAGACATTCGAGTTCCCTGGAGGCCCAGACAGCTGTGAAAGGTGATTGGTATCCCGTGGGCATCCACCCCCAAGCACTCACGTGCACTGTGTCTGCATCCCTGCCTTTGTGGTGGCAGGGCGGCAGTGTCTGTGCCTAGAGTTCAGTCTGAGTGGCGCTTTGATAAGAGAGAGAGAAAGGGAGACAGAGAGATGGAAGGAGAGATGGAGAACGAGACAGGAGACTGACTTTTTTCTATCTATGAGATTGTGCTTTCAGATACTTAAAGTAAATGAATGTTAGTGGAACTTAAGAGCTTTGAATAATGACTGTAGCCTCACCTGTCTGCTAAATTTTTTCTGGAGGGGGCTGTTAGTAGTTTTCAGGTATGGAAGAGGCATAAAGTACTAGGCTGGTTTTCCAGGTTAATAAATTGGAACAAAACAAGAAAAATGAATAACTTCCCCAGAACCCCATGCTCATGAGAGATAGAGTTCCATGTAGACCCAGTGAAGAGTGGCAGCTTGAGTTTGTCTAGTTTTTGGAAGCATAATTGAGCTGATGTTTCTGTGGCTTATGCAGCAGAGAAAGTAGGACTCTGTTTGAGCTGACCCATATTGTGTGTTCTCTGTGCAGTTGTATCAGTGTTGTATAAAGTTGTGCTTGGTCTTAGCTTGCTGTTCAATTGCTGATGGGAGGTGTTGGGCCACCCACCTCATTGTTGGGCAGCTTCAAGTATGGTGGAGCCTTACTGTCCACAGCATCTATGTCAGCACACAGGGTATAATTGTCTTCTGCACTATGAGACTGGGCTGAGGAGGCCCTGGGTCCTGCTCAAATGAACCACACTCTAGAGAGAAGTCGTTTCCTTGAGGAGAATCCAGCTGTGATCCTCAGTGTTTATGGTTGTGTGTCTTCAGGTTGTGCAGGGGTTTATGATCAGGTTGGCAGAACCTTTTTTGTCGTTGTTGTTGAAAGATAATTGCTTCATAGAATTTTGCTGTTTTCTGTCACACCTCAACATGAATCAGCCATAGGTATACATATATCCCCTCCCTTTTGAACCTCCCTTGCATCTCCCTCCCCATCCTACCCTTCTAGGTTGATACAGAGCCCCTGCTTGAGTTTCTTGAGACATACAGCAAATCCCAGTGGCTCTCTGTTTTACACATGGTGATGTGAGTCTCCATGTCACTCTTCCCATGCATCTCGCCCTCTCCTCCCTCTCCCCACGTCCATAAGTCTATTGTCTATGTCTGTTTCTCCTCTGTTGCCCTGTAAATAAGTTCTTCAGTACCATTTTTCTAGATTCTGTATATGTGCATTCAGTTCAGTACAGTTCCAGTAGCATGTTGGGCACCTACTGACCTGGGGAGTTCCTCTTTCAGTATCCTATCATTTTTGCCTTTTCATACTGTTCATGGGGTTCTCAAGGCAAGAATACTGAAGTGGTTTGCCATTCCCTTCTCCAGTGGACCACATGCTGTCAGACTTCTGCACTCACGCCCATCTTGGGTTGCCCTGCGGGCATGGCTTAGTTTCATTGAGTTAGACAAGCTGTGGTCCTAGTGTGATCAGATTGACCAGTTTTCTGTGAGTATGGTTTCAGTGTGTCTGCTCTCTGATGCCCTCTTGCAACACCTACCATCTTACTTGGGTTTCTCTTACTTTGGAGGTGGGGTGTCTCTTCACGGCTGCTCCAGCAAAGCACAGCCACTGCTCCTTACCTTGGACGAGGGGTATCTCCTCACCACCGCCCTTCCTGATCTTCAACATGGAATGGCTCCTCTAGGCCCTCCTGCGCCTGTGCAGCACCGCTCCTTGGAAGTAGGGTGGCTCCTCCCAGGCACCGCCCCTGGCCTCAGGCACAGGGTGGCTCCTCCCGCCGCCGCCCCTGGTCTCGGAAGCGGGGTGGCTCCTCTTGGCCGTTCCTGCGCCGTCGCAGCCTGGCACTCTTGGCGGCTGCCCCTGACCTCGGACATGGGGTAACTCCTCTTAGCCTCTACCCTTCGCGCATGGGGTCCTCTCAGCTTCTGTCCCTGACCTCGGATGTGAGGTAGCTGCTCTCAGCCACGCTTAGTGCACTGGTTGCAGCCGCCTGCGCTTATTTATCTTTCTCTTTCTGACTCGCTTCCCTGGTGGCTGAGAGGTTAAAGCATCTGCCTGGAATGTGGGAGACCCAGGTTCGATCCCTGGGTCAAGAAGATCCCCTGGAGAAGGAAATGGCAACCCACTCCAGTACTCTTGCCTGGAGAATCCCGTGGAGGGAGGAACGTGGTAGGCTACAGTCCATGGGGTCGCACACGACTGAGCGACTTCACTTCTTCACTCTATATAATAGGTTCTAGGTTCATCCACCTCATTAGAACTGACTCAAATGCGTTCCTTTATTATGGCCGAGTAATATTCCATTGCGTGTATGCACCACAACTTCTTTATCCATTCATCTGTCAGTGGACATCTAGGTTGCTTCCATGTTCTAGCTATTGTAAGTAGTGCTGCAATGAACAGTGCGATACATGTGTCTCAGTTTTGGTTTCCTCAGGGTATATGCCTAGGAGTGGGATTGCTGGGTCATACAGTGGTGTTATTCCTAGTTTTTTCATGAATCTCCATACCGTCTTCCATAGTGGCTGTATCAATTTACAGTCCCACCAACAGTGCAAGAGCATTCCCATTTCTCCACACCCTCTCCAGCATTTATTGTTTGTAGACTTTTTGATGATGGCCTATTCTGACTGGTGTGAGCTGATATTTCATTGTAGTTTTGATTTGCATTTCTCTATTAATGAGTGATGTTGAGCATCTTTCCATGTGTTTGTTAGCCATTTGTATGTCTTCTTTGAAGAAATGTCTGTTTAGATCTTTTCCCCACTTTTTGATTGGGTTGTTTGTTTTTTCTGGTATTGTTGTATGGGCTGCTTGTATATTTTGGAAATTAATCCTTTGTCAGTTTCATTTGCTATTATTTTCTCCCATTCTGAGTGTTGTCTTTTCACCTTGCTTATAGTTTCCTTTGATATGCAAAAACTTTTAAATTTAATGAGATCCCACTTGTTTAGTTTTGTTTTTATTTCCATTACTCTAGGAGGTGGGTCAGAGAAGGCAATGGCACCCCACTCCAGCACTCTTGCCTGGAAAATCCCATGGATGGAGGAGTCTGGTAGGGTGCAGTCCATGGGGTCACTGAGAGTTGGACAGGACTCAGTGACTTCACTTTCACTTTTCACTTTCATGCACTGGAGAAGGAAATGGCAACCCACTCCAGTGTTCTTGCCTAGAGAATCTCAGGGACGGGGGAGCCTGATGGGCTGCCATCTCTGGGGCCACACAGAGTTGGACACAACTGAAGAGACTTAGCAGCAGCAGCAGTAGGAGGTGGGTCATAGAGCATCTTTGATTTATGTCTTTGAGTGTTCTGCCTGTTTTCCTCTAAGAGTTTTATAGTTTCTGGTCTTACATTTAAGTTTTTAAATCCATTTTGAGTTTATCTTTGTATATGGTATTAGGAGGTGTTCTAATTTCATTCTTTTGCATGTTCAGTTCAGTCACTTAGTCATGTCTGACTCTTTGCGACTGCATGAATTGCAGCACTCCAGGCCTCTCTGTCCATCATGATCTCCCTGAGTTCACTCAGACTCACGTCCATTGAGTCCATGATGCCATCCAGCCATCTCATTCTCTGTTGTCCCCTTCTCCTCCTGCCCCCAATCCCTCCCAGCATCAGAGTCTTTTCCAGTGCGTCAGCTCTTTGCATGAGGTGGCCAAAGTCCTGGAGTTTCAGCTTTAGCATCATTCCTTCCAAAGAACACCCAGGGCTGATCTCCTTCAGAATGGACTGGTTGGATCTCCTTGCAGTCCAAGCAACTCTCAAGAGTCTTCTCCAACACCACAGTTCAGAAGCATCAATTCTTTGGCATTCAGCTTTCTTCACAGTCCAACTCTCACATCCATACCTGACCACTGGAAAACCGTAGCCTTGACTGGATGGACCTTTGTTGGCAAAGTAATGTGTCTGCTTTTGAATATGCTATCTAGGTTGGTCATGACTTTTCTTCCAAGGAGTAAGTGTCTTTTAATTTCATGGCTGCAATCACCATCTGCAGTGATTTTGGAGCCCCCCAAAATAAAGTCTGACACTGTTTCCACTGTTTCCCCATCTATTTCCCATGCAGTGATGGGACTGGATGCCATGATCTTCGTTTTCTGAATGTTGAACTTTAAGCCAACTTTTTCACTCTCCTCTTTCACTTTCATCAAGAGGCTTTTTAGTTCCTCTTCACTTTCTTCCATAAGGGTGGTGTCATCTCCATATCTGAGGTTATT
>SJYC01130371.1:0-17529 GCA_006408675.1 Madoqua kirkii | reverse complement strand
TGGATGCCATGATCTTCGTTTTCTGAATGTTGAACTTTAAGCCAACTTTTTCACTCTCCTCTTTCACTTTCATCAAGAGGCTTTTTAGTTCCTCTTCACTTTCTTCCATAAGGGTGGTGTCATCTCCATATCTGAGGTTATTGATATTTCTCCCAGCAATCTTGATTCCAGCTTATGCTTCTCCCAGCCCACTGTTTCTCATGATGTACTCTGCATATAAGTTAAATAAGCAGGGTGACAATATACAGCCTTGATGTACTCCTTTTCCTATTTGGAACCAGTCTGTTGTTCCACGTCCAATTCTAACTGTTGCTTTCTGACCTGCATATAGGTTTCTTGTGAGGCAGGTCAGGTGGTCTGGTATTCCCATCTGTTTCAAAATTTTCCACAGTTTATTGTGATCCAGACAGTCAAAGGTTTTGGCATAGTCAATAAAGCAGAAATAGATGTTTTTCTGGAACTCTTTTGCTTTTTTGATGATCCAGTGGATGTTGGCAATTTACATGTAGCTGTCCAGTTTTCTTAGCACCATTTATTGAATAGACTGTCTTTGCCCCATTGTATATTCTTGCCTCCTTTGTCGAAAATAAGGTACCCATAGGTGCATGGGTTTATTTCTGGGTTTCCTATCTTGTTTCATTGGTCTGTATTTCTGTTTTTGTGCCAGTACCGTACTGTCTTGATAACTGTAGCTTTGTAGTATAATCTGAAGTCAAGAACGTTGATTCCTCTAGCTCCATTCTTCTTTCTCAGGACTGCTTTGGTTATTCAGGGTCTTTTGTGTTTCCACATGAATTGTGAAAGTTTTTGTTCTAGTTCTGTGAAAAATGCCATTGGTAATTTGATAGGGAGTGCATTGAATCTGTAGATTGCATTTGGAAGTACTGTCATTTTCAAAATATTGATTCTTTCTACCCAGGAAAATGGAATATCTCTCCATCTGTTTATGTCATCTTTGATTTCTTTCATTAATGTCTTATAAATTTCTTGTGTACAGTTGTTTTTTCTCCTTAGATAAGTTTATCCCTAGATATTTAATTCCTTTTATTGCGATGGTGAATGGTATTGATTCCTTAATTTCTCTTTCTGGTTTTTCATTGTTAATATATAGAAACACCAGTGATTTCTGCGTATTGATTTTGTATCCTGCAACTTTGCCCAATTTGCTGATTAGCTCTAGTAATTTTCTGATATTATCTTCAGGGTTTTCTATGTGCAGTATCATGTCATCTGCAAACAGTGAGAGCTTTATTTCTTCTTTTCTGATCTGGATTCCTTTTATTTCCTTTTCTTCTCTGATTGATGTAGGTAGAACTTCCAGAACTATGTTGAATACTAATGGTGAAAGTGGACACCCCTTGTATTGTTCCTGATCTTAGGGGGAATGCTTTTAGTTTTTCACCATTGAGAATAATGTTTGCTGTAGACTTATTATGTGTAGCCTTTACTATGTTGAGGTAGGTTCCTTCTATGCCCATGTTTTGAAAAGTTTTAATCATAAGTGGGTGCTGAATTTTGTCAAAGGCTTTTTCTGCATCTATGGAGATTATCATATGGTTTTTATCTTTCAATTTGTTAATATGGTGTGTCACATTGATTGACTTGTGTATATTGAAGAATCCTTGTATCCCTGGAGTAAACCCAACTTGATCATGGTGTATGAGCTTTTTGATGTGTTGCGGAATTCTGTTTGCTAAAATTTTGTCGAGGATTTTTGCATCTATGTTCATCGGTGATATTGGCCTATAGTTTTTTGGTGTGTGTATTGTCTTTGGTTTTGGTATCAGGGTGATGGTGGCCTTGTAGAATGGTTTGAAAGTGTTTCTTCCTCTGCAATGTTTTGAAAGAGTTTTAGAAGGATAGGCATTAGCTCTTCTCTATATGTTTGACAGAATTCTCCTGTGAAGCCATCTGGTCCTGGGCTCTTGTTTTTTGGGAGATGTTTGATCATAGCTTCAATTTCAATGCTTGTAATTGCGTTGTTCATAATTTCTATTTCTTCCTGGTTCATTCTTGGAAGATTGAACTTTTCTAGGAATCTGCCCATCTCTTCCAGGTTATCTATTTTATTGCCATATAGTTGTTCATAATAGTTTCTTATAATCCTTTGTATTTCTGCATTGTTTGTTGTAACCTCTCCTTTTTCATTTCTAATTTTGTTGACATGAGTCTTCTCTCTCTCTCTCTCTCTCTTTTTTTTTTGATGAGTCTGGCTAAAGGTTTATCAATTTTGTTTGTCTTCTCAAAGAACCAGATTTTAGTTTTATTAATCTTTACTATTGTTTCTTTCATTTCTTTTTCATTTATTTCCGCTGGGATCTTTATGATTTCTTTCCTTCTACTAACTTTGGGGTTTTTGTTGTTGTTGTTGTTCTTCTTCTTTTCCCAGTTGTTTTAGGTGTAAAGTTAGGTTGTCTATTTGATGTTTTTCTTGTTTCTTGAGGTAGGATTGTATTGCTATAAACTTCCCTCTTAGAACTGCTTTTGTTGCATCCCATAGGTTTTGAGTTGTCATTTGTTTCTAGAAATCTTTTTATTTCCCTTTTGATTTATTCAGTAACCTGCTGGTTCCTTAGAAACATGTTGTTTAATCTCCATGTGTTTGTGTTTCTTACAGTTTTTTTCTTATAATTGATATCTAGTCTGATAGCACTGTGGTCAGAGAAGATGCTTGATCCAGTTTCAATTTTCTTAAATTTACTGAGGCTTGATTTGGGACCCAAGATGTGGTCAATCCTGAGGCTTGATTTGGGACCCAAGATGTGGAGAGTGTTTCATGTGCCCTTGAGAAGAAGGTGTATTCTTTTGCATTTGGATGGACTGTCCTGAAGATATCAATGAGATCCATCTCATCTAATGTATCATTTAAGACTTGTGTTTCCTTGTTAATTTTCTGATTTGATGATTTGTCCATTGGTGTGAGTGGGGTGTTAAAGTCTCCTATTATTATTGTGTTACAGTCAATTTCTCCTTTTACGTCTGTTAGTGTTTGTCTTATATATTGAGGTGCTCCTATGTTGGGTGCATCAATATTTATAGTTGTTATGTCTTCCTCTTGGATTGATCCCTTGATCATTATGTAGTGTCCTTCCTTATCTCTTGTAATCTTCTTATTTTAAGATCTGTTTTATCTGATATGAGGATTGCTACTCCAGCATTCTTTTGCTTCTCATTTGCATGGAATATATTTTCTATCATCTCACTTTCAGTCTATATGTGTCTTGAGGTCTGAAGTGTTTTTCTTGTAGACAACATATATATGGGTCTTGTTAGTCTGTGTCTTTTGGTTGGAGCATTTAATCCATTTACATTTAAAGTAATTATTGATATATATGTTCCTATTGCCATTTTCTTAATTGTTTTCCATTGGTTTTGTAGATCTTTTTTCTTCTCTTGTATTTCTTGCTATATAAGTCCCTTTAACATTTTTTGTAAAGCTGGTTTGGTGGTGCTCAATTTTCTTAACTTTTGCTTGTCTGAAAGCTATTTATTTCTCCATCAATTTTGAATGAGATCCTTATTGGGTACAGTAATCTTGGTTGTAGATTTTTCCCTTCAGTACTTTAAATATATCCTGGCATTTCCTTCTGACCTGCAGAGTTTCTACTGAAGGATCAGCTGTTAAGCGTATGGGGTTTCCCTTGTATGTTACTTGTTGCTTCTCCCTTGATGCTTTTAATATTCTTTCTTTGTGTTTAGTCTTTGTTCATTTGATTAGTATGTGTCTTGGCATGTTTCTCCTTGGATTTATCATGTATGGGACTCTTTGTGCCTCTTGGACTTGATTGACTGTTTGCTTTTCCATGTTGGGGAAATTTTCAACTATAATCTCTTCAAAGTTTTCTCTTTCTTTTTCTCTTTCTTTTTCTCTTCTTCTTCTGGGACCCCTATAATTTGAATGTTGGTGCATTTGATATGGCCCCAGAGGTCTCTGAGACTGTCTTCAGTTCTTTTCATTCTTTTTACTTTATTCTGCTCATGAGAAGTTATTTCTACCATTTTATCTTCCAGGGTACTGATTTGTTCTTCTCCTTCAGATATTCTGCTATTGATTCTTTCTAGAGTATTTTTAATTTCAGTAATTCTATTTGTGTCTGTATGTTTATTCTTTAATTCTTCTAGGTCTTTGTTAATTGATTCTTGTATTTTCTCCATTTTGTTTTCAAGGTTTTGATCATCTTTATTATCATTATTCTGAATTCTTTTTCAGGTAGTTTGCCTGTTTCCTCTTGATTTATTTGGACTTCTCTGTTTCTAGTTTGTTCCTTCATTTGTGCAGTATGTCTCTGCTTTTTCATTATTATTTTTTTAACTTATTGGGTTTGAGGTCTCCTTTTCCCAGGCTTCAAGGAAAGTTCATCTTTCCTTGAAGAAGGTTGAATTCTTTCTTCCTTTTGGTTTCTGCCGTCCTAAGGTTGCTCCAGTGGTTTGTGTGAGCTTCATATAGGGTGAGATTTGTGCTGAGTTTTTGTTTGTTTTTCCTCTGATGGACAAGGCTGGGTGAGATGGTTATCCTGTATGCTGATGATTCGGTTTGTATTTTTGTTTTGTTTGTTGTTTAGATAAGGTGTCCTGCACAGCATGCAGCTGCTGGTTGGGTGATTCAGGGTCTTGTCTTCAAGTGGTTTCTTTTGTGTGAGTTCTCACTATTTGATACTCCCTAGGGTTAGTTCTCTGGTAGTCTAGGGTCTCGGAGTCAGTGCTCCCCTCCAAAGGCTCAGGGCTTGATCTTTTCAGGAGCTTGCACCCAGTGGCACTCAGTGTCACATTACTGACTGAACAAGGCAGACTCCTCACAAGAAGTCCTCCTCTGGGCAGACCTTGAGAACACTGACCCATCCCTTGCCTCAGGTGTGGCCTCCTGGCAGAACTTTTTAAAAAAAATGATTTCATGTTATTCTTGGCTGTGCACGGTCTTTATTGTAGTGTGGGCTTTTCTCTAGTTACGAAGAGTGTGGGCCACTCTCTAGCTGCCTCATTGCATGGCTTCCCCTACCGTGGAACACAGGCTCTGTGGCCCTTGGGCTTCCATAGCTGTGGCCCCCAGACTCTAGAGCACAGGCTCAGTAGTTGTGGTGCACAGGCCCAGTTGCTCCGCGGCATGTGGGATCTTGCAAGATCAGGGATTGAACCTGTATCTCCTGTGTTGGCCGCTGGATTCTTTACCACTGAGCCTTAAGGGAACTCCCAGCAGAGCCTATTTTTATTGCCTTTTCGTAATCTGGGGAATGTCATCTCTGAAGTAGGCAGGTATCTATTTGAGGTAAGCAGAGAAGAATGGCTTTATTTTACATTATCTTAAATCTGAGTTCAGTAAGTAGACAGCAATGATCAATTCCTATTGTCCAGGAATATGTAGACAGAATGTTTTATATATTCACATCATGTATGGCTAATGTGGCTCCGCCAGAGATGGCATTTTCTGGATAGATCCTAGCAATAGGATTTTTTTTTTTATTTTAGCAGAAAGAAAGGAAAAATCAAAGAAGTTTCATTAGTAATGATAGCCATTTAGGTGGGGAGGAGATATTGGTGGAAAGTATAAGGCACCTTTGACATCCATCAAAATGAAAACATCACTCAGGGTCAGAATGTTACACAGAAGGAAGCTGAATCCATGTTATTTTAAAGTGTTCAGTGGCTTGGATTACATGAAAGGAAAAGACAAAGGAAATGAAAAGACTTGTGGTAATTGTGGATCATTTTTTTCAATGTGTTACTTAAGGTTAAATAGTTTTAAGATTTAAAAATATCTACTTAAAAGTCAGTTCTGTTGACTCTTTTGCTCCATTTTGTTTTTGTAAGGCTTGATTTTTCATCTTACCTGCTGTATCTCAAGCCAGCTTCAGTAGTCATAATGTAAGTTGACAGGCTCCTACTAAATTGAAAACAAAAATGTTCCCATCTCAAACCCATCAAGTCTGACTATGATATTTCACCAAACAAAGAGGAGCATTCTGTTTATCGACAGGTGCACAGAAGGAGTCATACCGTTCCATCTGAGTGTGTTTGATTTCAGTGGATTGTCATTTAGTTTAATGGAGACTGAACATTTTTCCCTAAGAGGGTGAGCTGAAACTCAGAGTTCATTAAAAGATGGTGATTACTGGGAGTGTTGCATTAACCTGCCTCAGGTTTTCCTAAGATGCCCTGATAATTAAAAAGGCTTATTTAAAGTTTAACTTTAAATTATGCAAGTATATTTTCTTATAAAAAAGTAAAATGTTACGAATAAAAGTACTATACCACTCCTTTATGCCCTTTCCTGTCTGGAAGTACTGTCTCTTCTCATAAAGTATGTCTTTTTCCAGGTGTTTTTCTTTGCATTTATGTTCACAGATGTATACTTGTAGAAAATATATAATGTTTTGCATGTCTATAGGGCAGACGTTATGGGGAAATTATGTTATTGTACTCTTTCTGTAACTTGCATTTTTCAAATGACAGTATGTCTTGAAGATTTTTCTTTCAGTACATGGAGCTCCTCCACATTCATTTTTTTTTGTTTTATCATTAGTCATGTCTTTTTATCTTTTATGATTCCTAGCCAATGACTCTAACAGAAGTGGTGGTGGTGGACTGGGTTGAGTGGCTGAGGTTTTTCTGATGTGGGGCAAGTAGCTGTGTGGAGTGAGGTGGATGCAAGACCCCAACAAGCAGACATAGCCAGTCCAGTACAAAAGAAGAAAATGTGTGGCTTGCCGTATGCCTCCCCTGCCTTAAATAAATTAGTATTTTCTTGTATAGATTATTTTTAAGTCTGAGTTAGGTGGGAAATGATGTTGAATTTTAATTTAATTCTAAAGTCGGTTTTATGGCATCTGCAGAAAACAGTTGTAGTGGTTTTATCTTTATTTTTTTAAAGAATATTTATTTCTGGCTGTGCTGGGTCTTTGTGGCTGCACGCAGGCTTTCTCTAGTTGTGGCAAGCAGGGGATATTCTCTAGTTGTGGTGTGCAGGCTTCTCGTTGCAATGGCCTCTGTCGCAGGGCACGGGCTCCAGACGAGTGGGCTTCCACAGCGGTGGCACTTAGGCTCAGTCGTTGTGGAGCACAGGCCCAGCCACCCCACGGCATGTGGGGATCTTCCCCCACCAGGGATCAAACCTGTGACCCTGCCATTGGCAGGCAGATCCTTAACCGCTGGACCACCAGGGAAACCCGTGCCTTTATCTTTATTGCGAGTGGTTCTTTAATGTCCTGGCTCTCTGTCCTGTAGAAACTGGTGTCGTGTGAAGGCAGGGAGAGGGCTCCAGAGAGTATTCCAAGCCTTCAGTTCTGCCTCCAGCCAACTGTCTGGCCCTTGATAACTCACTTCACCCCTCTGGGCCTCAGCTTCTAGTATGCTAAGTGCTTTTCTTACCCCAAATAATGGTAAGGGTGGGTTAGGTTGTACTGCAGTAAAGGGTAATTACAAAATCTCAGCAGCTCAAAAAAACAAAGCTTTGTTTCTTGTTCACACTCGATCCCCATCACATGTTAGCAGAGGCTTTCCTTACTGTGGCTGCCTATGGGCCAGGTGGATGGAGCAACCACTGGCTGGAATTTCGCTGGTCCTGGTGCCAGAGGAAAAGGAGAGTTGTATGCTGATAAATTTTGCAATCATGCTGAGTAACTTGTTCCACTTCTGCTCATGTATTGTGAGTCAGAGCAGGTAACTTCAATAATGTGTAATCCTACCTGGCACCTGGGAGGAGAATCCAAACTACCTGAGGAGCAACACTCTCCTCTCGCAGTGTTCTCTGTCAAGGAGTGGGTAGGAGAGTCTGTGGAACTGTCCTGTGATCAATCAAGTTATATCCTGAAAGTTAATCATCAATGTTTTACTGTGGCCTCCAAGGTTCCAGAGCGTAGCGAACAGCAGCCCATGTGAGGACTCACATTTCTGGAAATGACTAGAGCTTAGGGAGGTGGCAGTTGGAATAGGAACAGAGGCGGATGGCCCTGAGCCAAATGCCACAGCACCTGGAGGCCAGCAAGGCTGGCCTTGATTTTGCTTATGTTTGTATTTGTTTCTAGCCTGAATGCAGAAAAAGTCAGCAGCAGAGATGGTTGTAGGGTGGCCGACTCTATGTTAGCATCTTCCACACTGCTAAAGAATGTCTTAAGGCCTAGGGATCTTATCTGCTGTTGGGAATCTTATCTGCTGGTGTTACCAAAAAAATACCAACTTTCAGAAAGCTGTGCCATTTATTTTGAAATACATATATATGTGAATGATGACTCCCAACACGTGGGTGTGTAAGAAAAGAATGAAATCATGTGGATATTGGGAAATGATTTCCTCAAGGTTTCTGTGCTCACTCGAGCCCCCATACCCTCTTCAGTTGGGATGGGGGCCAAAGTGTCTGCTCCTCCCGGGGTCAGTATTCATACCACACTGTGGACAGGGTGACCTCTGCACTCGGGCTCTGCCAGATGATTGTGCACAGAACAAAGCTGCTGTTGAGTGGCCGTGTTTGTCAGTGTCTCCAGGAAATGCTGAACTGATCTCTGTTTGGGCCTTGTTCTAAGAATGAGTGGGATGGGGTGGCATACCTGGGGGACCCTCAGCAACTGGGCAGTTCTTCCCCTGCTGCGTGTGTGCTGTGAGTTTTCAGGGCTCGGCATCTCTCTAGTATCTTGGACCCACATTGCCTGCTAGACAGAGGCTCTTGCCACTTCCTTTGTCACCTTCCACTACAGAGGGCTCCAGTGGGGCCAGGGAAGCCCTCGGGAGAGCTACAGGCAGACTTGACTCTAGGCATTTCTCAGCCACTCCGGTAGCCCCTTGTTCTGGGTCCCTCTGCCCAACCATGCCGCAGCCTCTGTGCAGGGGGCCCTGTGTACCCTCCACGTGCCTCAGTGTTCTCACTGTAAATCAGCGCTGACAGTGACTTCTGCCGCCTCTGGCTGGTCTAAGGGTTGAGTGAGAGAACAGAGAGGGTTAAATGAGGTCTAGGCGCTTAGTGACCATGAACCCAATCCTACAGCAACACTTGGAGGTAGAACTGTCACAAACTTGGAGGAAACCGAGACACAAGAGGATGGCTGACTTGCTCATGAGCAGTGGACGCACGTCTGAACTCAGCCCTCTGGCTCCAGAGACCACTTTGAACCCTTACATTATCTGGCTTCCTGCAGCGAGTGGAAGCGTTCAGTCAACACTGGGCCCATAGCAAAGTGCTTCTGCAGGGTTAGTGATGACTGTTGGTGCCCTATTGGGACCTCTGAGCAGCACAGGTATTGACATTGGGTTTCTTGAGGATGCCTGAGGATGCAGCATCCCAGAGTCTGCCCAGCATCCACCGCCCCCCGCCACCGCCTGCCCACTGCAGCCCTTCCGCAGGCCTGTCTGTGATGGATAGCTTGTCGTTGTGTGACTGGCAGCTGGTGGAGGCTGGCCTGAACTGCCCTGGACAGTTCAGGCAGGCAGGGCTGACCTAGGAAGGGGCTACCATTTGTCATCAGTTTTGATCCTGGATTTGGCACATGGAATTTCTCAGGTGTGAGGCTTGAAAACAGCAGAGTGGCAGGTGGTTCTTACTCTTTATAAAATGAAAACCAGGGAAAGCAAAGCAACTGTCAGAGATGAGCTTCTGCAGCTGAAAAGGGGGCCTTGGCAGAGGTACAACAACTACATATAGTGTGATGCCAATTATGCAGAAAGATCAGTGTAAGTGAATATAGAGAAAAGCAGAAAGGGAAAATACTCCAAAATGTTAACAGTGGGTGATGGGCAACTTTGTTTCTCTAAACGTTTATTTCCAAATTTTCCACAGTCAGCAGGTATTGCTTTTATATTTGAGGAAAATTATTAAAACATAGAATGAAACATCAGAAATGGATGAACATTTTTATGAAATGTTTTTTATCTTAGCATCTCAATTACCAGAGAATGCACATTTCCTTTCTGGATCCCCTGGGTAGTAGAAAGGGCAGAAAGGAGCAGACTTAGGATAAATCCCTCTTTGGAAAGCGAAACTGAATGTGTGTGCATATGTGTGTGTGTGGCTATGTGTGCATATGCCTATGTTTGTGGTTTCTCTGAGGACTCCCTATGATGCTGGGACAAACTGCAATAGAAGTCAGTCTCTACCCACGAGTCCTGGTTGTTCTCCAGATGTGGGACTCCTTTTTCAGTGAGTTCTTTCTGTGAAGCATCCTAGTGGCCTGATGGCGCATCAGCGCCATGCCCTCTAAGCCCCGGGCCTCACCGGCCTTCCCAGACTTTTGGCTGACACAGCCCTCCTTCCATTCTGGGGATCCATGTTCACCACATTCTAAAATCTTTGCTTTGTTTCTACCGTTTTCAGCCTCTTATCAGCTATTTCAGCTGTTAATCTGTTTTCTTTGCATTTGGTGGTCTGGTTGGTTTGTGTTGGTTATACTGTCTTCTCTGTAAGCCCCCTAAGGGCAAGGGTAGTTGATTTTATTGACATATGTGTCCTGTATGTTCCATAAATACATGATGAGTGAAAATGGAGATAAGAATTAACATGAGGTGCTCCCTCTCTGGGAGCTCACCTTCACAGTCTACTTCTTCAGTTGGGAAGGCATCACAACCGACCCTTCTATGATAAGACTGCCTTGGGATCACTCTCCCCTGGGAGGTGTGGCTTTCTTTCTACCCCTCCAGTTTTTCCTGGTGACTGGCCAGCAAAGGAGACCACGGTGGCAGCCAGAGAACACAGGCACCTGCACTGATGTGGGCTTGTCCTTACCTGCTTGCTGTTCTAAAGAGACAAGTTACCAGGACACAGAACTGGTGGGGAGTACTGGTTGACAGCAAGCTCAAAAACCTGTCAAAACTCTGCAGCAATGTTCCGGAGAGTTAAACCTAAGTACTTGGGATGGGCTAAATATTTATTTATTTTTCTGATTTAAAAAATGAGATGCTCCCTATCAGAGATAATTTGGAATATGCTTCCCAAAATCTAAGTAATAAAAGTCACCTGTAATCTTGTCACCCCAAAATAATGACAATGTTTCGATAGATTTTTGAGTTTTCTTCTTAGTGTATATGGCTATTTATAATATGTGTAAATGGCAGTGGCCACAGAACTAGAAAAAATCAGTTTTCATTGCAGTCCCAAAGAAAGGCAATGCCAGAGAATGCTCAAATTACTGCATAATTGCACTCATCTCATACATTAGTAAAGTAATGCTTAAAATTTTCCAAGCCAGGCTTCAGCAATACGTGAACCATGAACTTCTGAATGTTCAAGCTGGCTTTAGAAAAGGCAGAGGAACCAGAGATCAAATTGCCAACATCTGCTGGATAATGGAAAAAGCAAGAGAGTTCCAGAAAAACATCTGTTTCTGCCTTATTGACTATGCCAAAGCCTTTGACTATGTGGATCACAAAAAACTGTGGAAAATTCTGAGAGATGGGAATACCAGACCACCTGACCTGCCTCTTGAGAAATGTGTTTTCAGATCAGGAAGCAACAGTTAGAACTGGACGTGGTACAACAGACTGGTTCCAAATAGGAAAAGGAGTACGTCAAGGCTGTATATTGTCACTCTGCTTATTTAACTTATATGCAGAGTACATCATGAGAAACGCTGAGCTGGAAGAAGCACAAGCTGGAATCAAGATTGCCAGGAGAAATACCAATAACCTCAGATATGCAGATGACATCACCCTTATGGCAGAAAGCGAAGAACTAAAGAGCCTCTTGATGAAAGTGAAAGAGGAGAGTGAAAAAAGTTGACTTAAAGCTCAACATTCAGAAAACTAAGATCACTTCATGAGAAGCAGTGGAAACAGTGGCTGACTTTCTCAGCTCCCAAATCACTGCAGATAGTGACTGCAGCCATGAAATTAAAAGATGCTTACTCCTTGGAAGGAAAGTTAGGACCAACCTAGATAGTATATTGAAAAGCAGAGACCTTAATTTGCCAACAAAGTTTCGTCTAGTCAAGGCTATGGTTTTTCCTGTGATCATGTATGGATGTGAGAGTTGGACTGTAAAGAAAGCTGAGCACCAAAGAATTGATGCTTTTGAACTGTGGTGTTGGAGAAGACTCTTGAGAGTCCCTTGGACTGCAAGGAGATCCAACCAGTCCATCCTAAATTTCCTGTGATCATGTATGGATGTGAGAGTTGGACTGTAAAGAAAGCTGAGCACCAAAGAATTGATGCTTTTGAACTGTGGTGTTGGAGAAGACTCTTGAGAGTCCCTTGGACTGCAAGGAGATCCAACCAGTCCATCCTAAAGGAGATCAGTCCTGAGTGTTCATTGGAAGGACTGATGTTGAAGTTGAAACTCCAATACTTTGGCCACCTGATGCGAAGAGATGACTCATTTGAAAAGACTGATGCTGGGAAAGATTTGGGACAGGAGGAGAAGGGGACAATAGAGGAGGAGATGGTTGGATAGCATTACCGACTCAATGGATATGGGTTTGGGTGGACTCCAGGAGTTGGTGATGGACAGGGAGGCCTGGTGTGCTGTGGTTCATGGCGTTGCAAAGAGTCGGACACGACTGTGACTGAATTGAACTGAATGTATACATACATATATATGTGTATAAGAAACTGCCTGAACAAATTAAAATACCATCCTTATGAAATTTCATTTATTTTTTTTTAATCTTTGCAAAGAATATTTATAAACAAGAGTAAATATGCCTGGTATAATAATAAATTAAAAGCACAGTATAAATAATATGACAGTTTTTTGTTTTTCTTTTCTAATATATGCATATAAGGCTATACATTTCTATGACTTTTTAAATCATATCATGCAAATTTTGATAAGTTTTCATTATTAGGCAATTCGAAGTATTTTCTAATTTCTGCTTTTATTTCTCCCTTGACTTATGATTTTGGAAATTTTCTAGATATTTTTTATTTTGTGGTCAGAGAACATGTTCTGAATGATTTTAGTTCTTTAAAATTTGTTCAGAACATGCTTTATGGTCCTGTATATTGGTCAACTTTGAACACTCAACATGCATTCTAGATTCTGGACATTCTGTTGCGGTTGGCTGTGGTGTTTTGTAGATAACAGTCTAGACAGACTTGTTGATCGTTTTGTTCATATTCTTCATATTCTTACTGTTTCATTTTTTTGGTCTATTCCTTCAGTTATTCTGAGAAATGTATTAAAGTCCTTCACTGTTTGAAAGGGCTTCCCTTGTGGTTCAGCTGGTAAAGAATCTGCCTGCAATGTAGGAGACCTGTGTTCAGTCCCTGGGTTTGGAAGATCCCTGGAGAAGGGAAAGGCTACCCACGCCAGTATTCTGCCTGGAGAATCCATGGACTATATAGAGTCAGACAAGACTGAGCAACTTTCACTTTCACTGTTTGAAAATCCTCATTGATTGTGGATCTGTATATCCTTCCTTTTTATGTTTGTCAATTTTTGCTTTATACATTTTGAAAATAAGTTACCATGGTATACAAAATTAAGTTTCTGTGACATTTTTAGAATTAATTATTTTACCATTATGAAATGTTCCTTTACCTCTACTAGCTCTAATAACATTTCTCCCTTAAATTCTACCTTAATTTTAATATAGCTCTACCAGATCTCTTTTGATTAGTTTGTATCTAGTATATCATTTCTTACTTGGGTGAATTAAATCCTGTCACTTTCTTTAAGGTGTAGCTTATACAAGGGTTCTCTTTTACCACATCATTGCCAGCATTTGTTATTTGTGTTCTGTGTGATGATAACCATTCTGCCAGGTAGGAGGTGATATCTCTTTGTGGTTTTAATATACATTTCTCTGATTAATGATGTTGAACATCTTTTTATATGTCTGTGGGCCATCCATGTCGTCTTTGGATAAAATGTCTATTCAACTCTTCTGCTCGTTTTAAATATAGATTGTTTGTGGGTTTTTTGTTTGTTATTTTGGCGGTGTCATGCAGCTTTGGGGTCTTAGTTCCCCAACCAGGGGTAGAACCTGTATCCTCTGCAGTGGAAGCACAGGGTCTTAACCACTGGACCAGCAGGGAAGTCTGACTTGTTTGGTTTTTGATGTAGTAGCATGAGCTATTTGTACATTTTGTATATTAACACATCACGAGTTAGATTGGGTTGGCTGAGAAGTCTGTTCAGATTTTTCTGTAACATCTTGTAGAACCCAAATGAACTTTTTGGCCAGCCCATTATTATTTGTAAATGTTTTTCCCCAATTCAGTAGATTGTCTTTTTGTTTTGTTGATGGTTTCCTTTGCTGTGCAAAAGCTCTTAAGTTTAAGTGTATCCCATTTGTTTATTTCTGCCTTTATTTCCTTTGCTTTAGGAGACAGATCCAAAAAAAAAAAATGCTGTGATTTACGTCAAAGAGTATTCCATCTATGTTTTCTCCTAGGAGTTGTTTGGTTCCTGGTCTTACATTTAGGTTTTTACTTCATTTAAAATTTATATTTATATATGGTAATAGTGTGTGTGTGCTCAGTCACTCAATTGTGTCTGACTCTTTGCAACCCCGTAGACTGTGGCCTGCCAAGCTCCTCTGTCCATGGGATTATCCTGGCAAGAATGCTGGAGTGTCATTTCCTCCTCCAGGGGATCTTCCTGACCCAGGGATGGAACCTGCATCTCCTGTGGCCTCTTACATGGCAGGTGAATTCTTTATCACAGAGCCACCTGGAAAGTCCCATATGGTGTTAGAGAATGTTCTAAATTTCATTCTTTTGTGTATAGCTGTCCAGTTTTCCCAGCACCAGTTATGGAAGAGACTTGTCTATTATCCGTTGTGTATTCTTGCCTCCTTTGTCATAAAATAATTGACTGTAAGTGTATGGGTTAATTTCTAGGCTCTCTATTCTATTCCATTGATCTATATATTTGTGTGCCAGTACCATGCTCTTTTGATTACTTTTGATTATATAGCCTTGTTGTTGAAGTCAGGGAGTGGGATTCCTTCAGTTCTATTCGTTTTCAAGGTTGTTTTGGCTATTCAGGGTATTTTGTTTTCCCATACAAATTTCAGAAGTATATGCTCTAGTTCCATGAAAAATTACATCAGTATTTTTTCCTTTTTTTCTTTTAAAAATTGAAACATAATTGATTTACAATATTGTATTGATTACTGTTGTATAGCAAGGTGATTTATTTATGCATATATATGCATTCTTTTTTATATTTTCCATTATGGTTTATCATAGGATATCAAACAGAGTTGTCTGTGCTATATAGTAGGGCCTTGTTGTCTATCCATTCTATATATAAAAGCTTACATCTGCTGATTCTGAGTTCTCAATCCGTCCTTACCCTACTCCCTCTCTGCCTTGGCAGCCACCAGTCTATTCTCCGTTTCTGTGATTCTTTTGTGTTTCATAGGTTCATTTGTGTCCTATTTTAGATCCATGTATAAGTAATATCATACTTGTCTGTCTTAGTACGAAAATCTCTAGTTGCATCCATGTTGCTGCAAATGGCTTATTTCACTCTTTTTCATGGCTGACTAGTATTCCATTGTATATGTGCACCATATCTTCTTTATCCATCTATCTGTTAATGGACATCTAGGTTGTCTCCATGCTTTGGTTCGGAGAAGGCAATGGCAACCCACTCCAGTACTCTTGCCTGTAAAATCCCATGGACAGAGGAGCCTGGTAGGCTGCAGTCCATGGGGTCACTAAGAGTCAGACATGACTGAATGACTTCCCTTTCACTTTTCACTTTCATACATTGGACATTGGAGAAGGAAATGGCAACCCACTCCAGTGTTCTTGCCTGGAGAATCCCAGGGACTGGGGAGCCTGGTGGGCTGCTGTCTCTGGGGTGGCAGAGAGTCAGACTGAAGAGACTTAGCAGCAGCAGCAGCAGCAACATGCTTTGGCTATTGTGAGTAGTGTTAGTGTGAACATAGGGGTGTATGTATCTTTTTGAATTATAGTATTTTCTGGTCATATGCCTAGGAGTGGGATTGATGGATCATATGGTAGTTCTATTTTTAGTTTTCTGAGGAGCCCCCGTATTGTTCTCCACAGTGGGTGCACCAACTTACATTCTCACCAACAGTATAGGAGGATTCCCTTTTCTCTGTACTCTTTCCATTTTTTTTTTATTTGTAGACTTTATAATGATGGCCATCCTGACTGGTGTGAGGTGGTACCTCATTGTAGTTTTGATTTGCATTTATCTAATAATTAGCAATGTTGAGCATCTTTTCATGTGTCTATTGACCATCTGTATTTCTTCTTCAGAGAAAAGTCTATTTAGGTCTTCTGCACATTTTTCAGTTGGGTTGTTTGCTTTTGTTGTTGAGTTGTATAAGCTATTTGTATATTTTGAAAATTAAACCCTTGTCTGTCCCATCATTTGCAAGTATTTTCTCCCATTCTGTACATTATCTTTTCATTTTGTTTATGGTTTCCTCTGCTGTGCAAAAGCTTGTAAGTTTGACTAGGTCCCATTTGTTTCTTTTTGTTTTCATTTCTATTGCCTTTAGAGACTGATCTAAGAAAACATTGGTATATCTGTATCAGAGATGTTTTGTCTGTGTTCTCTGCTAGGAGTTTTATGGTATCATCGTCTTATGTTTAAGTGTTTAAGCCATTTTGTGTTTCTTTTTGTGTATGGTGAGAGGGTATGTTGTATATTCATTGATTTACATGCAGCTGTCTAACTTTTCCAACACCACTTGCTGGAGACTGTCTTTTTCCATTGTATAGTCTTACCTCCTCTGTTGAAAATTAGTAGACTCTGGGTGTTCAGGTTTATTTCTGGCTTTCTATTCTGTTCCATTGATCCATATGTCTGTTTTTGTGCTAATACCATGCTGTTTGGATTACTATAGCTTTGTAGTATTGTCTTAAGTCTGGGATGGTTATGGTTCCTGCTTTTTTTCTTTTTCTTTATGATTTCTCTGGCAACTCTGGGTCTTTTATGGTTCCATATAAATTTTAAGGATTATTCTAGTTCTGTGGAAAATGTTGTGGCTAATTGGATATGGATCACATTAAATCTGTAGATTGCTTTGGGTGCCATGGCCATTTTAACAATATTCTTCCAAGAACATGGGATATCTTTCCTTTGAATCATCTTGAATTTCCTTTATTAATGTTTTATGGTTCTCAGTATATAAGTCTTCCACCTTCTTGGTTAGCTTTATTCCTAAGTATTTTATTTTAGGGGTTTCAGTTTTAAAGATACATTTTTTTTTACATTGTCTTTCTGATATTTCATTGTTGATGTAAAGAAATGCAACTGATTTCTACATGTTAATCTTGTTATCTTGATACTTTGCTGAATTTATCAGTTGTAGTTTTTGTGTGGAGTCTCTAGAGTTTTCTATATATAGTATCATATCATTTACAGATAATGGTGATTTTATCTCTTCCCTTCCAGTTTTGATACCTTTTATTTCTTTTTCTTGTGTGATTGCTGTGGCTAGGTCTTCCAATACTACATTGAATGGAAGAGGTGATAATAGGCATCCATGGACATCACCAGATGGCCAACACCAAAATCAGATTGATTATATTCTTTGCAGCCAAAGATGGAAAAGCTCTACACAATCAGCATAAACAAGACTGGGAGCTGACTGTGGCTCAGATCATGAACTCCTTATTGCCAAATTC
>SJYC01130369.1:0-82736 GCA_006408675.1 Madoqua kirkii | reverse complement strand
CTTATTTTCTCATTGATTCTATATTTCTTCTTTGTCCCTTTCTGTTTTTGTTAATCCTTTTATATCCTTTTGTAGTTTGATTTTCTCTTGTATTATACTTATGTTCTCTTCTTTTTGGTTTTTGTGAATCTATTATGTGTTTTTGATATGTGATTAACTTTTTTTTTAAATGTGTTAACCACTTACTATATCTACTTGCCTTAGATTGGTAGTCATATAGGCTTGAACACATTCTTGGTGGGAGGAGGGGGCGGGAATCTACATTTTCTGACTTTCTGGCCCCACATTTTATGATTTTGAGGTCCTCTTTTACATCTTTATGTTCATCCTTTTGCTGTTCATTGTGGTTTTCATCACTTTCACAGAAAATGTATTCATCTGGTTTAAGTGTTTTATTTTCCATTTGTGATTTTTTTTTCCTATTATAGTTTCTTCTTTTCTATTTAGAGAATATCTTTGAATGTTCCCTTTAGGGTAGGTTTAGTATTGCTATACTCTCTTAGTTTTTCCTTGTTCGAGAAACTCTTTATCTTTCCTTATATTCTAAATGATAATTTAGCTGGGCAGAGTATCCTAGGTTGCAGATTTTTCCCCTTTAGAACTTTGAATGTATTTTGCCACTCCTTCCTGGCTTGCAATGCTTCTGTAGAAAAAGCATCACTTATTGGGGGTTCTCTTGTAATTAACTTTGTTTTTCTTTTGCTGCCTTAGAATCCTCTCTTTAATTTTATCCCCCCCCCCCGCTTTTTTTTTGATCTTGGTGTAAGCCTGTTTATCTTGTTGGGGACCCTTTGTGCTTCCTGTACCTGGATATGTTTCCTTCTTTAGGACTGGGAAGTTTTCAGCCATAATTTTTCAAATGCATTTTTGACCCCCTTTTCTCTTTCTTTCCCTTCTGGAATCCCTATCATGCATAGATTGGCATGCTTTATATTATCCCAGAGTCTCTTACATAGATTTTTTTTTTTTCATTTGGCTTTCTGTCTGCTGTCCTGATTGGGTGATTTCCATTATTCTGTCTTCCAGGTCACTTACTTATCTTTCTGCGTTATTCATTCTGCTATTCATTGCCTTTATGCAGCTTTCATCTCTGCAAATGAGTTTTCCTTATTCTTTTTTGATCACAGTATGTGGCTTGTGGGATCTCAGTTCCCCAACCAGGAACTGAACTAGGCCCCATCAAACCCTAACCACTGGACCACCAGGGGAATTCCCTGCGGTTGATTTATGTAATTTTTCTTGGTTCTTCTTTATAGTTACTGGTTCCTTGTTACAGTACTCTGCATTGTTGTTGATAGCCTTTCTTAATTCCTTCATATTTTCATTATCTCCTTTTTGAAATCAGTGTCTATTAGACTGAAGAGGTCGGCTTTATTGTTTGTCCTTTCAGGGGACTGCTCTTAGTTTTCTTCCTAGATTCCTTTGCTTCTTCACTTTGCTTACATTTCTCTTACTCTATGAGTTTAGGAGAAACACTTATCTACTGTGGTCCGGGAGGACTATTTCTATGTGGAGACGTCCCTGTGTAACTTGTGTGGGTTTAATATATTTGGTGTGAGGGTTGTATTTTAGTATGGGTGCCTGTCATCTATTTTCTTAGTGGGTGTGGATTATTATCCCTTTGATAGAGGGTGTGCAGATGCGGTGTCTAGTGCTTTGCTTGGGGGTTCTTGGCAGCAGTGGTGGCTCAGTTGTGCCCCCAGAGAATGTGATGGGAGCAGCGGCTATTCTTGACCACTGCTGAAATCTGTGAAGGTGGGTGGTAGCAGCTTGAAACCATGCCTGGTGTCCAGGCAGGTGGCAGTGGTGGTTGCTGAGCACTCCTGCAGTGGTGATAGCTCATGACTGCTCCTAGAGCCTGGGCAGGCACTGTCCTGTCATCTGTGAGCTCGTGCACAGGAAAAAGGCTACAATTCAGCTCCCTCTCCTCCCTCTGTACACTTTCCAGACAGTGGCAACTGGCTTTTAGGATTGGCCCAGGCTTCCTCTGTGTACACCCCCAGACATAGGCCCAGTGGATTCCAGCCCCAGCCCAGGCTGTTTCCACACAGCCTACCCCAATCCTCTCCCTGGTTCTGATCTCTGAAGCCCAAGTTCCAGCACCCAGCTCCCACCTGCACCGACAGACACATGTCTCAGACTGGGGAATGCACCCAGCTCCCACCCACCCCAGTAGACGCATGTCTCAGGCTGAGGAACGCAGGGCAGAGGCCCTGACCATCCGTACAGTTCTCCCTCTGCTCCAGCTGCTGCCCGCTGGCTGCTACACTCTCCTCCAAGGCTCTGAAGCGCCCTTTCTGTCCCCGTAGAGCTCCCCACCAAGGAGGGGTCTTCCCATGGTGCAGGAAACTTTCCTCTTTCACAGCTTCCTTCCAGCAGCACAGAGCTTGTCCTGATTACTTTCTGGGTAGAGTATTCTTGGTTGTAGGTTTTTCCCTCTCATTTTCAATATGTTGTGCCATTCCCTTCTGACCTGTAGAGTTTCTGCTAAAAAGTCGGCTGATAGCCTTATGGGAGTTCCCATATACATAATGTGTTGCTTTTTCCATTGCTGCTCTTCATATTCTTTATCATCAGTGTTTTGCCATTTTAATTATAAGCTGTGTTGGTGTGTTTCCTTTGGGTTGATTCTGTTTGGGATTCTTTGCTCTTCCTGGAACTGGATGTCTGTTTCCTTTCCAAGTTAGGGAAGTTTTCAGTCAGTCTGCCTTCAATTCTGTTTTCAGCCTTATTTTCTCTTTCTTCTCCTTCTGGGACCCCTATAATGCCAATATTAGTGTGTTTGATGTTTTCCCAGAGGTCTTCATTCTGTTCATACTTTTTTCCTTTTCATATGATTTCTGCTACTATCTTCTGGCTCACTAATCCAGTCCTCTGTATCATTTAGTCTATTGGTTCTTCTAGTGTATATATTTCATTTTAGTATTGCATTCTTCATGCCATTTTGGTTGTTTTTTATATTTTCTGTCTGTTAAAAAATCCTAAATTCTTGTTTTGCACATTGATTCTTCCAAGTTCTTTGATCATCTCATGATCACTACGTTGAACTCTTTCTCAGGTAGATTGTCTGTGTCTACTTAGTTCTTTTTCTGGGGTTTTATCTTGTTTCTTAATTTGGAACATGTTCTTCTGTTGCCTCATTTTGTCTAAGTTGCTTTTTTTATTTGTATGTGTCTGATGGGTTGTTTGTGTCCCAGGATATTTCCCTTCCACCACATGAGTTCTATGCTCCAGGGCTTCCCCCATGAGGGATGCATGGGTCTTTCTGTTGTGTGTACTCTGTGGATAGTCTAGTGAGCTTGGTTGACCCCTAGCTTCTTTGGTGCCTTGTGCAGAGGCTGCTAGTGACTCATTGGTGGGACTAGTTCATGAGGCAGCTGGCTGCAGAACCCCCAGGGGTCTACACTTGTGCTGGGGTCCTGATGGGTGGAGTTAGGATCCAGGAGACCTCAGGGGCCATTGTTCATCCACTAGTGAGCAGATCTGTGCCCTGGTGTCTGGTTTCAGGGTTGAAGGGTCCCAGAGCAGGTGTTGGATCACTGGTGGGTGGGGCCAGGTCCTGACACAATTGACTGCAAGGTCTGGGGTGTCTTGAATTTTGTGTTGGCCTGCTAGTGGGCAGGTCCTGGGCCCAACTGGCCCAGGGCAGGATCTGGACAGCTAGTGAGTGGGCCAGGACTGGAGATGGCAGGACTGTAGTTTTCTTGTGACTCGTGTCTGCCTGCTGGTGGGTGGAGCTGGATGAGAGGCTAGAGCAGGCTCACTGGTGGGTGGGGCTGGTGCCTTGAGGATTCTGGGACTGGATCCAGACTGCTCTGGGTAGAGCTGGGTCCCAGAGTCTCTGGCTGGAGGGCCCTGATGGTCTTGGTTCTACTGCTTGTGTACTGGTGCATAGAGTTGGATTCTGGGCCCTCTGCTGGGCAGGGCTGTGTCCAGAAGCAGCTGTGGATCTAAGGGTGTTAAAGCAACCTCTCTGCTGGTAGGTGAGGCTGTGTCCATGCCCAGTTAGTTGCTTGGCTTGAGCTGTCCCGGCACTGGCCCCTGCAGACCACTCAGTGCCTGTTGCCCCATGTGGGGCTGGGGCCTGGGGCTGATAAGCTAAAGGGAGGATTCCAGAATGACACTTGCCAGCACCAGTGTCCATGGGGTAAAAGAGCCCCCCAGAATGGCTGTTGCCAGTGTCTGTGTTCCCAGGGTGAGCTATAATTGCCTTCTGCCACTCCGGGAGACTCTCCAGGAATAGCAGGTAGGTTTGACCCAGGCGCCTATCAGGTTACTGCTTCTGCCCTGGGTTCTCGAGCATGTGAGATTTTGTATGTGCCTTTTAAAAGTGAGGTCTCTATTTCCTGAAGCCCTATGGGACTCTCAAAAATAAGCCCCACTGGCCTTCAAAGCTAGATGTTCTGGGGGTTCACCTTCCTATGCAGGACTCCCAGGTTGGGGAGCCTGGCATGGGGCTCGGATCTCTCACCCCTCTTTGGGAAAACCGTGCAGTCCTAATTATTCTCCTGTTTGTGGATCGCCCACTGGGGGATGTGGGACTTGACTATACGGCAACTCTGCCCCTCCTGCCTACCTCTCTGTGCTTCCATCTTTATATCTCTAGTTGTAGAAGAAATTTTCGGTAGGTTCTAGCCATTTTCAACAATGGTGGTTCTGCACATAGTTGTGATTTTGTGTGCCTGTAAGAGGAGGTAAGTTCAGGGTCTTTCCTACTCTGCCATCTTGCAGTGTTTCCCTTGTTTAAGTGTTAATTCTACATATATTTTAAACCCCAGAAGATAGTATTGTTTTGTTCAGTCAATACACATTTATATTTAACCATGTATTAAAATTTTCGGTTGCTCTCATTTTGAGTTTAAAATCATTTTTCTACCTAAAAAAGCTATTCAGTACTTATTTTAGTGCAGCTACACTTGCCACAAGCTCTTTCAGTTTTTATTTATCTGGAAATATATTTTGACTTTAAAGAAAATAAACTTCAGTGAAGTATTATTTCATTCGGTAACATTCACAGAGTTTAAGTGCACAGGTAGACTTTTGACAAATCATAAGTGTATATATAATACCTGGGTATCCCCTGGAGAAGGGAATGGCAACCCACTCCAATATTCTTGCCTGGAGAAATCCATGGACACAGGGGCCTGAAAGGCTACAGCCCATGGGGTCACAAAGAGTTGGACATAACTGAGTGACTAACACTAATGATATTAATGGTATATATGTATATGTGTGTGCATGCATAACACACATATACACATGTTGCACATGCATACACATGTGTGTGCATGCTCAGTCATGTCTGGCTCTTTGCACTCCCATGGACTGTAGTCTGCCAGGCTCTTCTGTCCATGGAATTTTCCAACCTACCCACTGGAGTGGGTTGCCATTTTCCACTCCAACACATATGTGATATATGCATATAAATACATACCTATGCATAGTGATACATACTTTCATGTATATGTGCTGTTATTCAGTTGCTAAGTCATGTCTGACTTTTTGCAACCCCATGGACTGCAGCACCACAGGCTGCCCTGTCCTTCACGATAACCCAGAGTTACTCAAACACAAGTCCATCGATTAGGTGTTGCCATCCAACTATCTCATCCTCTGTCATCCCCTTCTCCTCCTGCCTTCAATCTTTCCCAGTATCAGGGTCTTATCCAATGAGTCATTTCTTCCCATCAGATGGTCAAAGTACTGGAGTTTCAGCTTCAGTATCAGTCCTTCCAATGAACATTCAGGACTGATTGCCTTTAGGATTGACTAGTTTGATCTTTCAGTTCAAGGGACTCTCAGGAGTCTTATCTTACACCACAGTTCAAAAGCATCAGTTCTTCAGTGCTCGGCCTTCTTTATGGTCCAACTCTCACATCCATATATGACTACTGGAAACACCATAGCTTTGACTGTACGAACCTTTGTTGGCAAAGTGATGTCTTGGCTTTTTAATACTCTGTCTAGGTTTGTCATAGCTTTTCTTTTAAAGAGCAAGCATCTTTTAATTTTGTGGCTGCAGTGACTGTCCACAGTGATTTTGGAGCCCAAGAAAATGAAATCTGTCACTGTTTCCATATTTTCCCCCAATCTATTTGCCATGAAGTGATGGGACTAGATACCATGATCTTAGTTTTTTGAATGTTGAGTTTTAAGGCAACTCTTTCACTCTTCTCTTTCCCTTTCATCAAGAGGCTCTTGAGTTCCTCTTCACTTTCTGCCATTAGGGTGGTGTCATCTTTATATCTGAGGTTATTGATAATTGCTCCTCGCAGTCTTGATTATAGCTTGAGCCTCATCCAGCCCAGCATTTCGCATGCTGTACTCTGCATATGCACTAAATAAGCAGGGTGACAATATACACCCTTGACGTATGCCTTTCCCACTTTTGAACCAATCCGTCGTTTCATGTCCATGTTCTTGACCTGTATACAGATTTCTCAGGAGGCATATAAGGTGGTCTGGTATTCCCATCTATCGAAGAATTTTCCACAGTTTGTTGTGACCCACACAGTCAAAGGCTTTAATGTAGTCAATGAAACAGAAGTAGATTTTTTTTGTGGACTTCCTTTGCTTTTTCTAAGTTCCAGTGTATATTGGCAATTTGATCTCTAGTTCCCCTGCCTTTATAAATCCAGCTTGTGCAACTGGAAGTTCTCAGTTCATGTACTGCAGAAGCCTGGCTGGAAGGATTTTGACTCTAATCTTACTAGCGTGTGGAATGAGTGCAACTGTGCAGTAGTTTCTGCACAATTCTTTGTCACTGCCTTTCTTTGGGATTAGAATGAAAACCGACCTTTTCCAGTCCTGTGGCCACTGCTGAGTTTTCCAAATGTGCTGACATATTGAATGCAGCACTTTCACAGCATCATCTTTTTGGATTTGAAATAGCTCAGCTGGAATTTCATCACCTCCACTAGCTTTGTTCATAGTAATGCTTCCTAAGGTCCACTTGACTTCACATTCCAGGATGCCTGGCTGTAGGTGACTGACCACACACCATCATGGTTATCTGGGTCATTAAGACTTCTTTTTTCAGTTCTTCTGTGTATTCTGGCAAATAGAATGTATTCACTTCATGGCAAATAGATGGGGAAACAGTCAAAAGTCGTTGACTTTATTTTGGGGGGCTCCAAAATCACTGCAGACTGTGATCGCAGCCATGAAATTAAAAGATGCTTACTCCTTGGAAGGAAAGTTAGGACCAGCATATTAAAAAGCAGAGACATTACTTTGTCAACAAAGGTCCGTCTAGTCAAGGCTATGGTTTTTCCAGTGGTCATGTATGGATGTAAGTTGGACTATAAAGAAAGCTGAGCACCGAAGAATTGATGCTTTTGAACTATGGTATTGGAAAAGACTTTTGAGAGTCCCTTGGACTGCAAGGAGATCCAACCAGTCCATCCTAAAGGAGATCAGTCCTGAATGTTCTTTGGAAGGACGGATGTTGAAGCTGAAACTCCAATACTTTGGCCATTTGGTGTGAAGAAGCGCTCATTTGAAAAGACCCTGATCCTAGGAAAGATTGAGGGCAGGAGGAGAAGGGGATGACAGAGGATGAGATGGTTGGATGGCATCATAGACTTAATGGACATGAGTTTGAGTGGACTCCGGGAGTTGGTGATGGACAGGGAGGCCTGGTGTGCTGCAGTCCATGGGGTCACAGAGTCAGACAACTGAGTGTCTGAACTGAACTGTGTATTCTTGCCGCTTCTTCTTAATATCTTATGCTTCTGTTATGTCATTGCCGTTTCTGTCCTTTATTGAGCCCGTCTTTGCATGAAATGTTCCCTTGGTATCTCCGATTTTCTTGAAGAGAGTTCTAGTCTTTCCCATTCTATTGTTTTTGTCTATTTCTTTCCATTTTTCACTGAAGAAGGCTTTCCTGTCTCTCCTTGCTGTTTTCTGGAACTCTGCATTCATTTGGGTATATCTTTCCTTTTCTCCTTTGCCTTTTGCTTCTCGTATGGGATCCTCAGACAACCACTTTTGCCTTCTTGCATATCTTTTTCTTTGGGATGGTTTTGGTCACCACCTCCTGTACAGTGTTACAAACCTGCATCCATAGTTTTTCAGGCACTCTGTCTACCAGATCTAGTCCCTTGAATCTGTTCATCACCTCCACTTTATAATCATAAGAGATTTTATTTAGGTCATACCTGAATGGTCTGGTATTTTGCCCAACTTTCTTCAATTTGAGCCTGAATTTTGCAATAAGAAGCTGATAATCTGAGCCACAGTCAGTGCCTAGACTTATTTTTGCTGACTGTATAGAGTTTCTCCATCTTCAGCTACAAAGAATGTACTCAATCTGATTTCAGTATAGACCATCTGGTGTTGTCCATGTGTAGAGTCATCTCTTGTGTTGTCAGAAGAGAGTGTTTGCTGTCATCAGTGTGTTCTCTTGGCACAACTTCGTTAGCCTTTGCCCTGTTCATTTTGTACTCCAAGGCCAAACTTGGCTGTTACTCCAGGTATCTCTTCACTTCCTACTTTTGCATTCCAGTCTCCTGTGATGAAAGGACATATTCTTTTGGTGTTAATTCCAAAAGGTCTTATAGGTCTTCATAGAACTATTCAACTTTAGCTTCTTGGCATCGGTGATTGGGGCATAGATTGGGTTACTATGATACCAAATGTTTGTCTTGGAAATGAACCGAGATCATTCTGGCATTTTTGAGACTGCATCCAAGTACTGCATTTAAGACTCTTCTGTTGACTATGAGGGCTACTCCATTCCTTCTAAGGGATTCCTGCCCACAGTAGCAGATATAATGGTCATCTGAATTAAATTCGCCCATTCTCATCTATTTTTCTTCCCTAGCCCCCAGGTAGCACATTGACTGCCACCCAGTGGCCTCAATGAAGACCAGCAATGGGACAACCAGACCGCCAGGCATGCCCTCCAGCTCTGTGGAGCAGCTGAAGGGCATGTCCTGCTAGTCAGGGCCTGACAAAACATGGTCTGCTGGAGAAGGGAATAGCAAACCACTTCAGTATTCTTGCCTTGAGAACCCAATGAACAGTAAGAAAAGGCAAAAAGATTGACACCTATTGGTGAGATATACATGAATTTGTGGCACTGCAAGATAACACTTCTGTCACCCCAGGAATTTCTCTTATTCCTCTTTGCATTCAATTTCTCACTTCTATTCCCCCTACCCAGGAAACCACTGCTCTGATTTCTAGAATCATATGAATGAAATCATACACTCTATACTCTTTTGAGTCTTGTTTCTCTCAGCAAAACATCTTTGATATTCCCTCATGTCATATTAATATTTCATTCATATTTATTTTTCAATAGTGCACTACTATATTTAGCTCCCTAATCTGCTCATCCACTCACCTGTAGTTGGCCTCTGTGGGAACAGCAAACTCTGCTATCAGAACTGGCAGTGGAAGCCCCCTGTTTTAAAAAAAATACCCACCAAACTGTCAGAACCTCTGAACCTTTTCAGAAGGCTGAGATCTAGAATGAGAAGTTACTAAACTGAAACTTATCACAGGCTCTTGATATGTATTTCAAATGTGTTTCCAGAAGGTGTCCATCAGTTTACATTCCTGGTATGAGAGTTCTTGCCTCACCATACTATCAAAACCATTTTTGTGTCTTATTTTCTGATCTTTTCAAGCATGAAAATTGAATCTAATTGTTGAAGGAATTCACATTAAACCACTAGGTCCTGTAGTTACTTTGTTTCTGAGTTTATAGGATTATAGTGAGCTTACTTCTTTAACCCCCATCTCGCTAACTTTCTGAGAAACTCTAATCTGAAAAGCCGGTTCACAATCTTTTCTGGCATCAGTATTTCTGGTGACATAATGTCCGTGAACTGCATTTCTGTGGAGTGTTCCATGATTTATATTTTGTCTACCCTTGGATTCTAACAGGGCAGGATCAGCTTTCTTTGTTTCCTCTTTCACCATCCACACCTTGTTAAATTCCTGCTGAGTTGAGAGATCTTTGCAAATCTGGTTAAATTTCAAGCTAGTCTCCTTGCCAGCTGGCTGATGTGTAATTTGTTGCTTTGCTTAGGTGGCCATAAATCAGGTTTTCCTTAAGTTTCTGCCATAGGCAGTAAGAGGTAGTGATGGCTATGGGTGATACTCTGGGGAAGGGCCGGGGAGGCACATCAGTGGTTTTGTGGGAATCATGGGCTTAGAAGAGTTAGAAGCCAGGAGTGAAATGAGACCCACAGTGAAGATGTATGAGGACTGGGAGCGAAGGAATGAAGGCCCTGTGTGACACCCATTCCAAGCCTTGAGAAGAATAGAGCTGAGTTCAGTTGCTCAGTCATGTCCGACTCTTTGCGACCCCATGGACTGCAGCACGCTAGGCCTCCCTGTCCATTGCCAGCTCCTGGAGTTTACTCAAACTCATGTCCATTGAGTCAGTTGATGCCATCTAGCCATCTCATCCTCTGTCGTCCCCTTCTCCTCCTACCTTCAATCTTTCCCAGCATCAGGGTGTGAAGAGACCCTGATTCACCAAGTGACAAGGCAGTTCCCTTTCCAGCTCTCTGATTTACCATGATCTCAAAGAGAAAGTTTCATTCTTATGCTGCTGCTGCTGCTAAGTCGCTTTAGTCGTGTCTGACTCTGTGTGACCCCATAGATGGCAACCCACCAGGCTCCACCATCCCTGGGATTCTCCAGGCAAGAACACTGGGGTGGGTTGCCATTTCCTTCTCCAATGCATGAAAGTGGAAAGTGAAAGTGAAGTCGCTCAGTTGAGACCCCATGGAATGTAGCCCACCAGGTTCCTCCGTCCATGGGATTTTCCAGGCAAGAGTACTGGAGTGGGGTGCCATTGCCTTCTTGTGCTACTGTGTCTTTAACACCTCTCAATGATTCTAAGAGAAAACAACCTTCAGACCAGGAGCCTTTCTGGGCAACATTGTTAAGCTGGAATTCAATAGCATGGTTTTATTCTTTAGTGGATCTATTTTTGTGTTACTTTTTTATTTAATGCAAGTGAGTGTTTCGGTTATAATGGTAATATAAAGTTTCCTTTAAAATTAGTCTGCTAGAGTTGTAAAATAAAGTCAATTTAAAGGAAAAAGTTAAGTACATAACTTTGCTTCTGAGACTCAATTATGGCCAAAAAATGTGACTGTTGTGCCTAAATGACTAAGATTTGGAAAATAGTGTCCCAAAGGAAGAAGGTAACGAAGAATACTCTGAGATCCTACAATTCTGTATTAAAAATTACTTTCTCCAATTTTATTCATTCATTCATTCATTCATTTGTTCACTATGCAATACAAGAGGGTTTTCAAAGAAACCTTTCTTTCTTTTGTTTTTTTTTGACTTTGCAGATTCTAGAAAGAAGTTGGAAATTGAAGATTTAAGTATAGAATGTTGTTTTACAGTATTCTCACTTACTTCAAAGAACATATGCCAGAAACTTAAAAAGGTATTACTAACCACTAGTTTAAATATACATTTAACATCATCAACTGATATAAGAGAAAACAACCTTCAGACCAGGAGCCTTTCTGGGCAACATTGTTAAGCTGGAATTCAATAGCATGGTTTTATTCTTTAGTGGATCTATTTTTGTGTTACTTTTTTATTTAATGCAAGTGAGTGTTTCGGTTATAATGGTAATATAAAGTTTCCTTTAAAATTAGTCTGCTAGAGTTGTAAAATAAAGTCAATTTAAAGGAAAAAGTTAAGTACATAACTTTGCTTCTGAGACTCAATTATGGCCAAAAAATGTGACTGTTGTGCCTAAATGACTAAGATTTGGAAAATAGTGTCCCAAAGGAAGAAGGTAACGAAGAATACTCTGAGATCCTACAATTCTGTATTAAAAATTACTTTCTCCAATTTTATTCATTCATTCATTCATTCATTTGTTCACTATGCAATACAAGAGGGTTTTCAAAGAAACCTTTCTTTCTTTTGTTTTTTTTTGACTTTGCAGATTCTAGAAAGAAGTTGGAAATTGAAGATTTAAGTATAGAATGTTGTTTTACAGTATTCTCACTTACTTCAAAGAACATATGCCAGAAACTTAAAAAGGTATTACTAACCACTAGTTTAAATATACATTTAACATCATCAACTGATATCCTTAAGGGAACTAATTTTCTAAAACTTTAGATCCTTAAGTGGGCATAGAACTGACAACAGTAGAAAAAGCTGAATTAGAGTCTAATCAATCAGCATACTTTTAGTGGAATAGTAGGTAATCACTCATTTTTGATCCTTCAAATTCCTTTTGATAAGAATCTCTTGCCTTTCTTGTTTAGAATGTTAGAATGTAGTGTGTTTTGCTCAGTCAGGTTATAAAAGCGAAGAGTATTGTGTGGAGTCCCATTGAGAATCTCTGGAAGGCTTGCATTTCACAACTGGAAGGTAAAAGATGATAAAATGCAAAAATGCAAGGGAAAAAAATGTGTCAAAGATCAGGAGACTAGTTGTGGGAAAAATGTGAGAACGATAGACCTGAATGCTAACATAGGTGGGCTTGTGAAACATACATGTTTGGAACTCTTATGAATTTTTTTTAAGATCAAAAAATATTTAAAGCTATCTCTCTGGGATATGTGGGGTTTAGATGAAAAACTAGTTCAAGGCCTTTCTGCTTTCAAGAGTGTGATCCATTTTATATCCACAGGATGATTGGAAAATTAAGTGGCTGAGAGATCTTATTCTGGAGGGGGGAAAAAAAAGCAATCAGTACAATTCTGGGGTTGCACAGATAAACCCAAAGTATTTTCTTAATACCCAAATAAAAGAGCTTGGGCCCTACCAAGAGAGGAAGTTTAGCACCTATTGAGGTTTTCGAGAATTTCCAGGGAGATGGTGTCTCCTGGTCATCCACCACTTGGACTTCCACGTCACCTCTCTTTGTTGTCCTCATTCCATCCCACTTCACTCCAGCGTAGCCATTGCCACGTCTTCATGCCCTCAGGTGCGTATATGTAACCGGTTTGGCTGGAGATATAAGGAGAGCTGGGGCGGGGCTGTGCAGAGGACTCCAGCACAACCCAGATCAGGCAGTGATGACTGACGTGCTGCTCTTCCCAGCTTCCTGGGCTCTGACTGCCACAGGAGAGCTCATCCCAGCCTGCGCTCTCCTCAGGGCATTTTGCTGTCTCCCATCAGTTCCCACAACTCCTTGGCTGCAAATTCTGGGCCCTGTCCCCTCACAGGGCGTGTAGAAACTTCTAATCCCTGTCAGCTAATTTGAAAACATACATTTGCATCCTCATTCCAGTCTAGGACTGAGACATACATTTCCCCCCCCAAACTTTGAACTTTTTATTTTGTATTGGGGTATAGCTGATTAACAATGTTGTGGTAGTTTCGGGTGAACAGTGAAGGGATTCAGCCATACATGTATATATGTACCCATTCTCCCCCAAACCCCTCTCCCATCCAGGTTGGCACATAACATTGAATAAAAAACATACATTTGCATCCTCATTCCAGTCTAGGACTGAGACATACATTTCCCCCCCCAAACTTTGAACTTTTTATTTTGTATTGGGGTATAGCTGATTAACAATGTTGTGGTAGTTTCGGGTGAACAGTGAAGGGATTCAGCCATACATGTATATATGTACCCATTCTCCCCCAAACCCCTCTCCCATCCAGGTTGGCACATAACATTGAATAGAGTTCCATAGAGGCACACTTTTTTTAAAGTAATAATAATTAAGAAGTTTTGCTAAACAAAAGCATTGTCTACCTCTGGTCATCTGCCCCACTGATGTAACCCACAAGCAGACACAACTAAATTATGATTTTTTTTTACTGTAATTCATCTCAGATCAATATCTTAAGCATGACTCCTTCCTGCTTTTGTTATTTAGTTGCTCAGTCATGTCCATCTCTTTGCAGCACCATGGCCTACAGCACACCGGGCTTCCCTGTCTTTCCCTACCTCCCAGAGTTTGCCCAAACTCATCTCCATTGAGTCAATGATGCCATCCAACTATCTCATCCTCTGTCGTCCCCTTTTTCTCCTCCCCTCAATAATTCCCAGCGTCAGGGTCTTTCCCAGTGAACTGGCTCTTTGCATCAAATGGCCAAAGTATTGGAGCTTCAACTTCAGCATCAGTCTTTCCAGTGGATATTCAGGATTGATTTCCTTTAGGATTGACTTCTTTGATCTCCTTGCAGTCCAAGGGACTCAACAGTCTTCTCCAGCACCACAGTTCAAAAGCATCAATTCTTTGGTGCTCAGCCTTCTTTATGGTCCAACTCTCACACCCATACATGTCTACTTGAAAAACCATAGCTTTGACAAGATAGACTTTTGTTGGCAAAGTAATGTCTCTGTTTTTTAATATGCTTTTCCTGCTCTGGCTTAAAGCTCAACATTCAGAAAGCGAAGATCATAGTATCCGGTCCCATCACTTCATGGGAAATAGATGGGGAAACAGTGGAAACAGTATCAGACTTTATTTCTAGGGGCTCCAAAATCACTGCAGATGGTGACTGCAGCCATGAAATTAAAAGACGCTTACTCCTTGGAAGAAAAGTTATGACCAACCTAGATAGCATATTCAAAAGCAGAGATATTACTTTGCCGACGAAGGTCTGTCTAGTCAAGGGTATGGTTTTCCCAGTAGTCATGAATGGATGTGAGAGTTGGACTGTGAAGAAAGCTGAGCACCGAAGAACTGATGCTTTGAACTGTGGTGTTGGAGAAGACTCTCGAGAGTCCCTGGGACTGCAAGGAGATCCAACCAGTCCATTCTGAAGGAGATCAGCCCTGGGAATTCTTTGAAAGGAATGATGCTAAAGCTGAAACTCCAGTACTTTGGCCACCTCATGCGAAGAGTTGACTCATTGGAAAAGACTCTGATGCTGGGAGGGATTGGGGTCAGGAGGAGAAGGGGACAACCGAGGATGAGATGGCTGGATGACATCACGGACTCGATGGATGCGAGTCTGAGTGAACTCCGGGAGTTGGTGATGGACAGGGAGGGCTGGCGTGCTGCAGTTCATGGGGTTGCAAAGATTCGGACATGACTGAGCAACTGAACTGAACTGATTGCTGCTCTAAATAGAGACATTCCAGTATTAAAGAAAGGTGGAGGATGGTGGGGGGGGGGACCTTTCCCATGGTTTTGTCTTTGTCTTTGTTGGTGATTTTGTCTGTTTCTTCAGGCGCTGCACTGAGAGGCTGGCCCTGGATCCTGTTTGCCCTTCTTCCAGAAAGGCACATGCAGCCAAAGATGAGTCTGGGGAAAGCAGCCACTTGCTTCTTTAACCATGGAAAAGCACAGCCGCAGTGAGATGGAAAGAGTCCCATCAGAGTCTCACTCCTTCATCAAGTTGTTGAAAGTCAACCGGGAGCATCTGGTCACTCATATCCGAAACACTCAGTGTCTGCTGGACAACTTGCTGCAGAATGACTACTTCTCCACTGAAGATGCGGAGATCGTGGGTGCCTGCCCCACGCAGCCCGACAAGGTGCTAGTGACGGGGAGGCCAGCTCTGGGGGCCAGACGGGGTAAATGGCTTTGGGAGTTCAGTACCTTGGATGATTACAGAACAGAAATTACATATTTCATTTCTGTGATCATGACGCAGCAAACTCCTCTGATCCCCTCCATTCTCCTTGCTGTGTGTACTGGTTCTCAAGCAGCTCATTTTCCAATTGACTTTAAACTAGTGAATTCTTTAGAAAGTGAGCATGAAATGCTAGCCATGCTACCCCCTTCTGTGCCTGTTAAATCCTGGAGAGCTGCTCACTGCTGGGCACGGCTCTGAGAATGGCCCTCACTTCTGATTGAGGAATAGCTGCGTTTTAGCCCAGGTCCACAGTAAAGACTTTCTTACACTTCACTGTGGGAAGTCTTTCCAGCCCTTGGTTTCACTTTAACTTTGTGTCATGTTCAGAAAAATAGAATGGAGGGACCAAAACCTCCTTCCTGGGGAGAGGAGTGACAGAATCATTTCTAACATGATCCTGCTGAGGCTTCCCTAGTGGCTCAGTTGGTAAAGAATCTTCCTGCAATGCAAGAGATCCCAGTTCCATCCCTGGATCAAGAAGATCCCCTGGAGAAGGAAATGGCAGCCCACTCCAGGGTTCTTGCCTGGGAAATCCCATGGACAGCGGACAGAGGAGCCTGGTCGGCTGTAGTCCATGGGGTCGCAAGAGTCGGACATGACTTAGTAACTAAACCACCAGAAGCACTTTTCTGACCTGTTGGGCTCGGAAAAGACCATAAAGGTTTCTGAGAAAAGCACAAAAGAAAACTGTGGTGATCTTTTCCCTTGAATTTTTAATATGCCAGAAAACTTTCTGAAGGTACATCTTACACAGGAGTCTGCTGTCCATTTGCTTTGTTTGGCCCAGCACCCACCTCATTATGCTTCATGGCTGATTTTCTGCCCTCAGCTCTCATTCCCAGAGAGCAGTAGTGTTAGGTTAAGAGGGAAAAGAAGAGGTGGGAAGAGGCTGACCTTCTATTTTTAAGCTCGTGGAAGCCTCTGTTTTCCTAGAGCCGTGAAGTTTGTTCCTTGCTCAGGAGGTCCATTTCAGGCTGTAGCATCCCACACTGGCTGGGTGGACAGTCAAGCTCGAGGCTGTAAGAGCTCAGAGCCCTGGATGTGGGCCCCTCTGGGGGGTGGACAACCCTAGCACTGGCCCTCACCTTCCTGCTTGCGCCCCGCTAGGTCCGCAGAATTCTTGACCTGGTACAGAGCAAGGGCGAGGAGGTGTCCGAGTTCTTCCTCCACGTGATCCAGCAACTCGCAGACGCTTATGTGGATCTCAGGCCTTGGCTGTCAGAGATTGGCTTCTCCCCTTCTCCGCTCATTCAGAGCAAAGCTGTTGTCAACACTGACCCAGGTACGAGGTAGCCGCCCAGGAGGCAAGGCCCCCAGGGCTTTGAAATGTTCTCTGTGCAGGCCCAGCAGGGGATAAAGGTGGGGTCCACCTCAGTCAGCCCTGCCCTCCACCCCCGGCAGCGGCTCTGTTGCTGTGTTCCTTTTAGAAAAGAAGAGCTGGGTCCCTGTCACCTTTGTGCAGCCCAGGGGACTGTGATTGAACTGCGCACGTGTAGCTGGTCTGGTTTATGTAAGAGCCTGTGGAGGTATCAGGATGACTTCTGTTTGAACCCCTTGCTGGCTTCCTGTTCTGACATATCTAGACATTTTAGTGGTTGTACAAATTCAAGGTTGTGTTTTTTTTTTCCTTCTTAAAAATCTTACCAAATTTGATTCTAGGTGAAGAATTCTTCTATCACTCCTGACTGCCAGTCCTTATTTCCAAAACATCATGCCCACCCCCCAACCTTGCCCTTTAGTTAACTGATTAGTTCAGTAGGTATTTATGATGTGCTCACCATGTGCTAAGGCTGGGGGTGCTGGATACCAGGGGTACAGTGGGAAGCAGACCCAGATATGGTTCCTGCCTTCAGGGAGCTCAGAGGTTAATGCAGGAAACTGGTAGTAACATGAATGTATATTTGCAAATAGTGATAAGGAGCACAGCAGTCCAAGGTGCTGAGAGAGCACATAATTGGAGCCACAGTCTGGTCTGAGGACCAGGGAATCTTCTTTCCACACCTGTGGTCACTCCACTTTAAGACAGCTATTGGTAGCATACCAGCACCGAGCTTCCAAACTCTGAGTTTCAAAGAATCCAGTTTGACCTTGAAAACTGACGCATAGGATCATGTTCCAGACTGTCAGGTGTGTATTTGGGAGAAACTAGACCCAGAGACAGAGTGTCAGGGCCAAGCTTATGCTTCTGAGGGCCCAGCTCTTAAGCACCAGCCATTGCTAGCTTCTCACTCTCACTGCTCCTGCTCACCTCACTTTTGTTATTTTTGTTGTTCAGTTGCTAAGTCGTGTCCGACTCTGTGACCCCATGGACTACAGCACACAGGCTCCTCTGTCCTCCATTCTCTCCCATAGTTTGCTCAAATTCATGTCCATTGTGTCAGTGATGGCATCCAATCATCTCATCCTCTGTGGCCCCCTTCTCCTCCTGCCTTCAATCTTCCCCAGCATCAGGATCTTTTCTAGTGAGTCAGATCTTCACATCAGGTGGCCAAAGTATTGAAGCCTCAGCATCAGTCCTTTCAATGAATATTCAGGGTTGATTTCCTTTAGATTTACTGGTTTGATTTCCTTGCTCTCCAAGGGACTCTCAAGAGTCTTCTCCAATGCTGCTAAGTCGCTTCAGTCGTATCCGACTCTGTGCGACCCCACAGATGGCAGCCCATTGGGCTCTGCCATCCCTGGGATTCTCCAGGCAAGAACACTGGAGTGGGTTGCCATTTCCTTCTCCAATGCATGAAAGTGAAAAGCGAAAGTGAAGTTGCTCAGTCGTGTCTGACTTAGCTAGCCCATGGACTGCAGCCTATCAGGCTCCTCTGTCCATGGGATTTTCCAGGCAAGAGTACTGGAGTGGGGTGCCATTGCCTTCTCCGTCTTCTCCAATACCACAGTTCAAAAGTATTAATTCTTTGGTGCTCAGCCTTCTATATGGTCCAACCCTCACATCCAGTTGGATCTGTATATGACTACTGGAAAAAACAGCGTTGACTAAACAGACGTTTGTCAGCAAAGTGATGTCTCTGCTTTTTAATATGCTGTCTAGGTCTGTTATTTTCCCCTATGAAAAAAGGAAAATATTCCTTTGATGAAGAGTTTTCTAAAAGGACTTTTCTCCATTGGGCCCTTTACCTAGCTACTGTAACAGATTTTAAAGTATAATTCACTCGATAAGAAGCCAGATGCAAAAGGCTGCATATTGTATGAATCCATTTATAGAAACTGTCCAGAAAGGGCAAATTCATGGAGAGAGAAAGCAGACCAACAGTTTTCCAGGGCCAAGGTGAGACAGAGACAGTCAGCAAATGCACTTAACCCCTGGATTATAGCAGTGTTTGCGTAAATCTGAAAATTTACTAAAAATAATTGTAAACCTGTTGTAAAATAGGTGAATTTATTGTCTGTACATTTTTCCTTACTAAAACTTAGAAAAATAGAATTTACTTCACAAATGTTAAGCAGAGAAGCAAGTTGATAGGAGAAGGTTGTAGATGAATCTGGAAATATGCACATGTGTCCAATTTTTATCGTTATCATTAAAACCCCAAAAGTATTTTAAAGGAATTTATGGAATACCCTTTTTTCCTGCCTGGAGTAAGGCCATTTTGTAGCTTGGTCTGCAGAGTGGCACCCGTGTCCTCGTGTTAAACCATGTACCCGCCCATGGGCAATCCCAGGGCTCCCCCTAGGGCATGTGCTCAGCATCAGTGGTTCCCCAGGCCTCAGCCATGGAACCAGGACTGCTGTGCTCTGTGGAGTCCTTCATTTATTCAGTTACACGAGGCACAGCCCCTTTGTAGTCCATATTATCAATCATATCATCACAAAAAGTTTGGCATTGGGTTTTATGAGACTATTGAAGAGCAGTGTAATAAACACAAGAAGTTTGGGGACAGTTTCTTCCTCACAGTCCAAGTCTCGGTGCAGACTGGCCTGAGCTGTTTGCGTGGAACACTTGGGGTGGGCTGGAGCAGCAGAGCCACGCAGCCGAGCCTTCTCTTTTGAAGAGGCTTCAGCTTTTAGCTGGTGTTCAGGGATGACTTGTGCAGAGGCGTAGGGAGCCTGATTCAGACACTGATCCCAGTTGCGTTCTGTCCCTGCTGGCTGGCTAAATTTGAAGTCAAGCAGAGGAATGGAGGCCAGAGGGCCAGGGGATTCTGGAATGCTAGCTCTTTGTATTTGAGGAGGCCTTGCACCTGGACTCAGTGTCCAGGCTGTGGGTTTGTCTGTCTGTGTACTTGTTTCTTCACCTGAGACCTCCCTATTGGATACCCTTTCCACCTGTGTCTCTTTCTCAACCTTCTTCCACCTCTCACCCACCGGCTCTCCCTGCAGTGAGCAGATACAGCCAGAAGCTGCAGCAGCAACTGGACCAGGACTCCAAGTTCATTCTGTGCTATGCCAGAAGGAGGAGCTGCTGTTGGAGCAGATGTACACGGACACGGTGGTGGAGCTGGTCAACTTCAACAACGAGAGCCTGGGCAACCTGGACAACCTGGCCTGCCTCCTGGACGCAACCACGGGCATCCTCAACGAGCAGGGTGAGATCATCTTCGTGTTTGGCGATGCAGGCATGGGCAAGTCCATGCTGCTGCAGCGGCTGCAGAGCCTCTGGGCAGCGGGCCAGCTGGACCCAGGGATCAAGTTCTTCTTCCACTTCCGCTGCCGCACCCTCAGCTGCTTCAAGAAGAGCGCGGCACTGTGTCTGCAGGACCTGCTCTTCAAGCACTACTGCTACCCAGAGCAGGACCCGGAGGAGGTTTTCACCTTCCTGCTGCGCTTTCCCCACTCGGCCCTCTTCACCTTCGACGGTCTGGACGAGCTGCACTCAGACTTCGACCTGAGCAGCGAGCCCGACACCTCTTCCCCTTGGGAGCCCGCCCACCCGCTGGCCCTGCTGGCCAGTCTGCTCAGTGGGAAGCTGCTCAAAGGGGCGCGCAAGCTGCTCACGGCCCGCACCGGCGTGGAGGTCCCGCGCCATCTCCTCTGGAAGAAGGCGCTCCTGCGTGGCTTCTCCCCCAGCCACCTGCGCGCCTACACCGGGAGGATGTTCCCCGAGCGCACCGTGCGCCAGCGCCTGCTGGATCAACTGGAGGCCAACCCCAACCTCTGCAGCCTGTGCGCGGTGCCCCTCTTCTGCTGGATCATCTTCCGGTGCTTCCAGCACTTCCACAACGCCTTTGAGAGCTCCCCGCAGCTGCCTGATCTCACGGTGACGCTGACTGACATCTTCCTGTTGGTCACCGAGGTCCACCTGAACAGGACGCAGCCCACCAGCCTGGTGCAGCAGAACACGCGGAGCCAGACGGAGACCTTCCGCGCCGGCCGGAACACCCTGTGCTCGCTGGGCCGGGTGGCTCACAGGGGCATGGAGAAGAGCCTCTTCGTCTTCAGCCAGGACGAGGTGCAGGCGTCCGAGGTGCGGAGGGGGACCTGCAGCTGGGCTTCCTCCGGACCGTGCCGGAGCTGGGCCTCGGAGAGGAACAGCAGTCCTACGAGTTCTTCCACCTAACCCTCCAGGCCTTCTTTGCTGCCCTTTTTCTAGTGGTGGACGACAAGGTGGGCACTAGGGAGCTGCTCAGGTTCTTCCAGGAGTGGACTCCTCCGGAGGAGGCTGTGGCCACATCGACCTGCTTTCCTCCTTTGCTCCCTGTCCAGTGTCTGGGGGGCCACAGCCTGCATGGGGAAGACCCCTTCAAGAACAAGGATCACTTTCATTTCACCAACCTCTTCCTGTGCGGGCTGTTGTCCAAAGGCAAACAGAAACTCCTGAGGCACCTGGTGCCCACAGCTGCCCTGCGGCGAAAACGCAAGGCCCTGTGGACTCACCTGTTCGCCAGCCTGCGCTCCCACCTGAAGAACCTGCCGCGGGTTCAGTCTGGGGGCTTCAACCAGGTGCAAGCCCTGCCTACCTTTATCTGGATGTTGCGCTGCATCTATGAGACGCAGAGTGAGAAGGTGGGGCAGCTGGCGGCCAGGGGCATCTGCGCCAACTACCTCAAACTGACTTTCTGCAATGCCTGCTCGGCTGACTGCAGTGCCCTCTCCTTCGTCCTGCATCACTTGCGAAAGCGGCTGGCGCTCGACCTGGACAACAACAACCTCAACGACTTCGGCGTGCGTGAGCTGCAGCCATGCTTCGGCCGCCTCACTGTCATCAGGTGAAGCCACCAGGTTCAGGGAGCGGTTGGCTGGGCTGGGGCTCAGGTGTCAGACCCAAGGACTGGGATCCTGGAGCTGGATTTCCTGGGTTATCCTGGGACTCATGACCACGGATCTGGGAGCATCTGGACCTTCTCTGTCTCAGGGTGAAAGTGAAAGTCGTTCAGTCCTGTCCAGCTCTTTGGGACACCATGGACTATATAGTCCATGGAATTCTCCACGCCCGAATACTGGAGTGGGTAGCCTTTCCCTTCTCCAGGGGATCTCCCCAACCCAGGGATTGAACCCAAGTCTCCTGCATTGCAGGCAGATTCTTTACTAACTGGAAGCCCACTCTGTCTCAGGGTGGCAGAAGGTAATGAGCAAAGCTTCCAAGTTAGATGGATGTTAATTGGCCCTAAGTGGGTGTCCGTGAGCAAGTTGCTTAACTTCTTTGAGGTTTCAGTGTCCTCATTCAGAAAAACGAGTTTCTTATATCCTAGCAATTACAATAATAACAATCAGCATTTATTGAGAATGAGTAAAGGGCTTTACAAATATTACCTGGCTTAATCTTCTTAACATCTCTCTAAGAGGTGTTGTTCAGTCGCTCAGTTGTGTCCAACTCTGCGACCCCATGGACTGCAGCACACCAGATCTCTGTTTTGGCAAATGAGGAAGCAGAGGCCCAGAGAAGTTGCTCAAGGTCACACATGAGGGCCGTGGTGGAGCCAGAATCATAAAGAACCTACCCTTTCAGATTTATGTGTGGCTCAGAGATAACCCGTGAAAAGTTTCTGACATATGAAAAATTTTATAAAGGCAAAAAAGACTTTGTGTTTATTAGCATTAATTTCTACCAAAAAAGCTGGCAGCCCTGAGCAGCAACGAATCTCAGTAAAGAATGCTGACTCTTAGTTTCCTGTTTGATGGTTTCGAGGAAAGAAAAGCCAGTCAGTCTTATTTCTTCTATTAGCGTCTTGTGTTAAATACGCCTTGTAAATTTCTACGGGGGGTTCCAGTTCTCTGCTACTTGGCACATGCATTCCTGAAGAGCAGAAGGGATTTGGAATTGATTCCACGTACCAGTTAGATCAGCACCAGAGTGTACATTGTGCAGGGACGGGTGGATGTAGGAAGCCCAAGCCTGTGCTGGCCTGGGAATTGGGAAGTCTGGAATCTGTTCTCCGAGCTCTCAGCGAGCAACTCTCTGTATGCAGCCTCAGGCAATGCCACACTCAGTGCCTCCCCGTGCCCATTTCATAAGGTGGAAATGCTGCTCGGTCTGATGGTCCCATAGTTTGCCTCCAGACAGCAAAAGACAAAACAGGAAGAAATGGGCCACCCTAAGGAAGCACTTTCAGCTCCCTGAGAGCATTAGTGAGGATTAGTTTTGACTGAGAGTTAGAGAAAACTCACAATACTGGTGGACTTTCCAGGTGGTGCTAGTGGTGAAGAATGCTCCTGTCAATGCAGGAGACACAGGAGACACAGTTTCCATCCCTGGGTCGGGGAAGATCCCCTGGAGGAGGAAATGGCAACCCACTCCAGTATTCATACCTGGAGATTCCCATGGACAGAGGAGTCTGGTGGACTACGGTCCTTGGGCCTGCGGAGAGTTGAGCATGACTGAGCACCAAGCACCACCAAAATACTGATGGCTTAGATAGTTATAAGCTTATTTGTTTTTCATGAAAAAGTTTAAAAGAGGGCAGTTTAGAGCTTCTCTGATGTCTCCAAGACCACCAGCCTTGGCTGTCTTTTGCCCTACTGCTCTGTTGTCCTCCCTATCTGACTGCCAAGTCCTGGCCCAAAATGGCTGCTTAAGCTCCAGCCATTCAGTTGACATTCAAGACACCAAGAGGAACAAAAGGCAAAGGACAAACCCCATTCTTCTTTTGGTAAATTTATTTTATTGAAGTACAGTTGATTTACAGTGTTGTATGCATTTCTGCTGTATAGCAAAGTGATTCACTGATTCAGAGTGATTCAGTTACATTTTTTTTTCATATTCTTTTTTCCATTTGGTTTATTACAGGATATTGAATATAGTTTCCTGTGCTATAGAATAGAACCTTGTTGTTTATCCATTATGTGTATTAATATAATAGTGGTATCTGCTAATCCCAAATTCCCAATCCATTGCCTCCCCATCCCACCCTTCCCCTTGGCAACCATAAGTCTCTTCTCTTCATTTCTGTCATATTTTAGATCCCACACATAAATTATATCATATGGTATTTGTCTCTTTCTGACATTTCATTTAGTGTGATAATCTCTAGTTGCACATGTTGCTGAAAATGAATTATTTCATTCTTTTTTATGGCTGAGTAGCATTCCATTGTATATGTACCACATCTTCTTTATTCATTTATAGGTTGATAGACATTCAGGTTGTTTCCAAGTCTTGACTATTGTGAATAGTGCTGCTCTGAACATAAGGGCATATTTTTAATTATAGATTAGAACACATACCATTCTTTTAAGAAAATTACTCAGCCACTGCTAATGAATTCTGCTTAGATTTCACTGGGCAGAAGTTAATCATGTGTGCCCAGCTAAAAAAATGGGGGATTCTGTTTCTAAGTGAGCATGAGTATTGAGAGTGACTAGTGGGCTCTGGGATAGTCCTACAGTGTTTGTACACACGGTGCCCCATCACCAAGGTGAGTAACATGAGTGGGAAGAATCCAGAGTGTCTGATATGATCATTCTGATTGGCCTGAAAGTGAAAGTGAAGTCACTCAGTCGTGTCTGACTCTTTTCGACCCCGTGGACTGGGGCCTACCAGGCTCCTCCCTCCATGGGATTCTCCAGGCAAGAGTACTGGAGTGGGTTGCCATTTCCTTCTCCAGGGGATCTTCCCGACCCAGGGATCAAACCTGGTCTCCCGAATTCCAGGCAGATGCTTTAACATCTGAGTCACCAGGGAAAATCAAGTTTTTACCGCTTTAGCCTCTCGTTAATTACAGAGAACACCTTGTGGCTCAGTTTGGCCCAAGGCTTGTGTTTTAGATAAAGTCTTACTGGAACAGAGTCACACTCATTTATTTACATATTGACTGCTTCATTCTGCAGAGCTGAGTGGTTACAATAGAGATAAGATGGCTCTCAGAGCCCAAAAGTTTTCTATCTGACCCTTTATAGAAAAAAACTGGGGAACTCTGGTCTATTATCTCACCTATTCCTGACCCTCACCTCGTCCTTCACACTCCTCCATTTCTGAGCTTTATTCCATCCCTCCATTCCATTCCATTCCATCCATAGGTTTTTCCTATGGTCATGTATGGATGTGAGAGTTGGACTGTAAAGAAAGCTGAGCACCAAAGAATTGATGCTTTTGAACTGTGGTGTTGGAGAAGACTCTTGAGAGTCCCTGGGACTGCAAGGAGATACAACCAGTCCATCCTAAGGGAGATCAGTCCTGGGTGTTCATTGGATGGACTGACGCTGAAGCTGAAACTCCAATCCTTTAGCCACCTGATGTGAAAAGCTAACTCATTTGAAAAGACCTTGATGCTGGGAAAGATTGAAGTCAGGAGAAGAAGGGGATGACAGAGGATGAGATGGTTGAATGGCATCACCAACTCAATGGACATGAGTTTGGGTAAATTCCGGGAGTTGGTGTTGGACAGGGAGGCCTGGTGTGCTGCAGTTCATGGGGTTGCAAATAGTCGGACATGACTGAGCGACTGAACTGAACTGAACTCTGCATATAAGTTCAATAAGCAGAGTGACAATATACAGCCTTGATGTACTCCTTTTTCTATTTGGAACCAGTCTGTTGTTCCATGTCCAGTTCTAACTGTTGCTTCCTAACAGAAGCAGAAGATATTAAGAAGAGGTGGCAAGAATACACAGAACTGTACAAAAAAGATCTTCATGATGCAGATAATCATGATGGTGTGATCACTGCATATAGGTTTCTCAAGAGGCAGGTCAGGTTGTCTGGTATTCCCATCTCTTTCAGAATTTTCCACAGTGTATTGTGATCCACACAGTCAAAGGCTTTGGCATAGTCAATAAAGCAGAAATAGATGTTTTTCTGGAACTCTCTTGCTTTTTTGATGATCCAGCGGATGTTGGCAATTTGATCTCTGGTTCCTCTGCCTTTTCTAAAACCAGCTTGAACATCTGGAAGTTCACGGTTCACGTATTGCTGAAGCCTGGCTTGGAGAATTTTGAGCATGACTTTACTAGTGTGTGAGATGAGTGTAATTGTGTGGTAGTTTGAGCATTCTTTGGCATTGCTTTACTAATGCATATATATTGAATTTAAAAAGATGGTAACAATGACCCTATATGTGAGACAGCAAAAGAGACACAGATGTAAAAAACAGACTTTTGGATTCCTCTGGAGAAGGCGAGCGTGGGATGGTTTGAGAGAATAGCATTGAAACATATTATCATACGTGAAATAGATTGCCAGTCCAAGTTCAATGCATGAGGCAGAGTGTTCAGGGCTGGCACACTGGGATGTCCCTGAGGGATGGTATGGGGAGGGAGGTGGGATGGAGGGTTTAGGAAGGGGAACACATGTACACCCATGGCTGATTCATGTGAATATATGGCGAAAACCTTGACAATATTATAAAGTAATGTCTCCAATTAATAAAAATAATTTTTAAAGAAAAATAATAACTATAGATTCAGCACAACCGATATCAAAATTGCAATGGCATTTTTTTCACAGAAATAGAACAAACAATCCTAAATTTGTATGGAACCACAAATAACCCCAAATAGCCAAAGTAATTTTCAGAAAGAAGAGTAAAGCTTCAAGCGTTATGCTTCTTTATTTCAAATTATATTACAAAATTATAGTAATCAAGAGTATGATATTGGCAAGAAAATATGGATTAATAAAACAGAATAGAGAGCCCAGAAATAAACCCAGACAGGTGTGGTTTATTAATTCATGACAAAGAAGCCAAGCATATACAGTGGAAAAGGAACAATCTCATCAAAAAATAGTATTGGGAAAACTGGACAGCTCCCTGCAAAACAATGAAACTGAACCACACCAGACCTGCAGAACCCTACAACAGACACAAAAACTAACTCAAAATGGATTAATGACTTGAATATAAGACTTAAAATCATGAAACTCCTAGAAGGAAACATAGGTGAAAAACTACTTGACATAGGTCTTGATGACCATGTTTTAAATCTGATACCAAAAGCAAAAAGCAATCAAAGCAGAAATAAGAAAATGAAAAAAGCTTAAAAAAGGTTTTTCACAGCAAAGAAAACATTTCACAGGATGAAAAGGCAACCTACAAAATAATTATTCTTCACTTTAAAATAGTAAACTCTTAGCGTGTGCAGTATCTCTCAATGGGATTCCCTAGTGGCTCAGTAGTAAAAAATCTGCCTACCAGTGCAGAAGGGGTAGGTTCTATCCCTGGGTCGGGAAGATCCCCTGGAGGAGGAAATGGCAACCTACTCCAGTATTTTTGCCTGGAGAACTCCATGTATAGAGGAGTCCGGTGGGTGACAGTCCATGGTGTGAAAAAAGTTAGACAAGACTGAGCGATTAAACAACAGTATTCTCAATAAGGTTATTATTTTTTTAAAAGAAAATCTATCAGGACTTCAACTTAGGTCAACATGGAAAAACATGTCATTTAACACTCCTAGCATAAATAAACAACTGTTCTAACAGACACAAAAAACTGGGAAAAAATTATTAAGCAACAGTTTTCAAGAATTTGGACATTTAGCAATTTTTTAAAGACAGTTATCCAAGAAAGATGAGAAACATGGAGGTATATCCCACATTTGCTCCAGCCTGGAAAGATTTTCCATGACAAAGCACAAGAAGGCAGACCCAAATATGTAGTTTTCCTGAGTTATGAAGATGGAGATGAGAATCCTAGGCAAATTTTCAGTGCAGAGTATTTATCCTACAGAAATGTAAGCATACGTCAATACAAAGACTTAGACATAATGTTCATAAGTTTCATTCATAACAATCAAAAATTAGAAACAGCTCAATTGTCTATCAACAGATGAATGAATAAATATATTGTGATACACACATGTAATAAAATACTACTCAGCTCTAAAGAAATGAATTATTGATATACACATAGAACTCAAAATAATTATGCTAAGATTTTGCCTTTGGTGGTAAGCTTAGTAAATTTTTGTCCCTTGGTCTAGTTGCTGATTATGAGTTTACACTAAATTTATGAAAATTCATATGACATATACCCTTTTTAAATGTATAGTTCAAAAAAACAATTTTTACAAGTCAAAGAATTTTCTATATTGTGATAAATAGTTTTAAAGTTTAAAAGCATATAAAGATCTCATCTGAAATAGAAAAATCACCTTGGAATAAATTTAGTATTTTATCTTCACATAAAATGTGTGCAATGGAGAATTTTGAGCATTACTTTACTAGCGTGTGAGATGAGTGCAACTGTGCGGTAGTTTGAGCCTTCTTTGGCATTGCCTTTCTTTGGGATTGGAATGAAAACTGACCTTTTCCAGTCCTGTGGCCACTGCTGAGTTTTCCAAATTTGCTGGCATATTGAGTGCAGCACTTTCACAGCATCATCTTTTAGAATTTGAAATAGCTCAGCTGGAATTCCATCACCTCCACTAGCTTTGTTTGTAGTGATGCTTCCTAAGGTCCATCCTTGACTTCACATTCCAGGATGTCTGGCTCTAGGTGAGTGATCACACCATCATGATTATCTGAGTCATGATGATCTTTTTGTACAGTTCTTCTGTGTATTCTTGCCACCTCTTCTTAATATCTTCTGCTTCTGTTAGGTCCATACCATTTCTGCCCTTTATTGAGTCCATCTTTGCATGAATGTTCCCTTGGTATCTCTAATTTTCTTGAAGAGATCTCTAGTCTTCCCCATTCAATTGTTTTCCTGTTTCTTTGCATTGATTGCTGAGGAAGGCTACTTATCTCTCCTTGCTATTCTTTGGAACTCTGCATTCAAATGGGTATGTCTTCCCTTTTCTCCATTCCATCCCTCAGACTCATCTAAATGGAGGGGTGGAGGACTGAGAAGATGGCAGCTGTTTGTTATAGAGATTCCTTGTTAGTAAAACAAAAAATTCTTCATTTTGACCAAATCATAATATCCGGCTAATAGAGCGTTTTTGAAGAGCAGTTTCAGTGTGCAGCTGACCCTTGTCCAGGAGCCATGCATCATCCCAAGGCCCTCTTTTTTTGCCCCCTTTCAAAGCTTGGCCTGCTGCAAGCAGCACTGGCATTAAAGACGAATGGGAGAGTGTGGCTGCCAAGGCCTGCCTTGTTCGACTGTTTCTCCCTTGCCATTGAACTTCCCACATAGAAGCACACCACAGGAGCTGTCTCCCTTGACTAGCCTTTTTGGTGGCAAGCAGGTGTAGCATGTGCATTTCCAGATGGAAAGGCTCTTGGCATTTTGGGTGGGACAGTCCACGTGGGGACTATCCTGCCTTTTGCAGGACCCCTAACATCTCTGGCCCCACTTGTGAGATGATGGAACATCCTCTCTCCCAGCCTCATAACCACTAATTGCAATTCCACATGCTTCCACATCCCATAGCCCCTTGTGAACAGTGAGAGCCACATAGACACAGAGGCCCTTGGCAAATGCGGGATATCAGAGGGGGGCTGGCCACATGTGTCCGCCGTGTCCCTCGTAGCCCTTGTGTCGAATCAGAGCTGTGCTGTAGCCTTGTCAGTGGGCTGATTTGGTGGGTCTCTTAGCCCCTACGAAGACCAGATTCTGCAGGGGCCATTTGACTGGCCACTATGGCCATTCTCTCTGGGGGCATTCATAGCTGGGAAAACTCCAGGACCTATAAGCTTCAGAGCCTTGCAGAATTAATGTTCTTTCACAGTGAGAAGCTGCTCTGATTCTTAAATTTGTTTACTGGTTTTTTCAGACTCAGTGTGAACCAGATACTGACAGTGGGGTGAAGGTGCTATATGAAGAGCTGACCAAATACAAAATTCTGACATTTTTAGGGTATGTATTTCTCAAGAACACTGGGACAGCTATGTAGTAAGGATAGAGAGTGGGAGGAAATTGCCCTTCCTACGGATCACTGGATGGTTGAGACTGATGGCCCCGGACACCAGCAAAAGCACTGGACTGGGAGCCAGGAATCCTGGGTTCTGCTTTTGGCTCAGCCAGCAGCTCAGTCTTTGAGAAAGTCAGGAAATCTCATTGAACCCAGCCCCCTCATCCCCCTTGTATAATGGGGATCCTAATATAGGCATATAGTCCCACAGGTGGGGATCGAGAGATGTAACGGCTGCATACCTGGGGATATGTTTTATGAATATGAGAGTACTGTTTATGTGGCAGATTTCACCACTGTGGATCCATGGTCTGTTGTCCAGAACCCTTGGAGCATGACACGAATCAGAAATCAGTGTTCCTACTACCAGCGGTGTCATGACCCCATTTTCAGACACTTTAATAGTGCTGCAGCAAAATGTAGAAACAGTCAGACCAGTTGAGATAAAGACCATGAACAGCACCACACCGGCTGTCAAAATAGTTATGAAGAAGTTTGGGTTTGAGGAGCCTTTGGGATCTTGGAGTTTGAGATGAGGGGTTGTGGACCATCCTGGCCAGCCCCATGGCGGCTGTGCACTCTGTGAGCTGGAGCCGGCCTGTCAGCTTCTTGGGGCCTCAGTTTTGTCAGCCGTCACACGAGGACACTGAAGCACTCAATCCCAGGTTGTCCTTTTGGCTCTGGAGTTCTGGTGACCAGGGAACATTGGAAACCTGTCTGCTTACCACTTTCAACCTTATTATTGAATTGCTATCGAGTGGTAAACTGACTAAAAGGAAGACACTGAGGTGGTTCTCATGGTCAGAAAATGTTACCCCTCAAGATTATCCCTTAATCTCAAGATGCTCCCCCGCCTACCATTTATTGAGCACTTACATGCAGGAGCTTGGAATGATCTCGTACGATCCTCATAACAATCCTGTGAGGCGCTGTAAATCTTACCCCTTGTTACAGGTGGAGAAACTAAGGCACAGAGAGGCTGGGGACATTGTCCCAGTTCACAAAACTGGGGAAAGTGGCAGTGTTGGCCTTGACCCTGGCCTGTGAGACCCCTGAGCCCCAAACTCTGGTCTCCACATGCCCTTCCTTTCTCCTTTTGATCCAGAATCTGGACATCAGCAGACAGCACTTACTCACTTTTAAAAAAATGGGGTCCTAAATTCTCATGGCCGTGCTTTCTCTCGAAGCTTATACAACAACCAAATCACCGATGTTGGAGCCGGGTACGTCGCCAGAATCCTGGATGAGTGCAAAGGCCTCACGCACCTGAAGTAAGTGGGGTGGGTACAATGGGGTCTTCAGCAGCTTCTCTTGGTCATCTGTTGTTATTCAAGCAAAGAATAAATGTCCCCCTAGAGCTGCCTTCTGCATGCCCCAGGTCCATATATTTCAAATCAGGACATCTGTGTGGTGAACTGTGGGTGAGGCTCAGTTTGGAAGGGTGTGGGGAGATCCTGAGGGGAAAGCCCTACCGTGTTGTGGGGGAGAATGTGGCATTTTGATTTCATTAACTCCTGACAGGAGAAAGGTCACAACTGTCACCCTTTCTGGAGGTCTTTTTCCCCTGAGGAAATTCTCATTATCTTAGTCTATCTTGCTTTTGTAACAAAATAACATTCCCAGGTGGCATGAGTGGTAAAGAACCTGCCTGCCAATGTGGGAGACTCTCAAGAGAGACTCAGGTTTGATCCCTGGGTTGGGGAGATCCCTTGCAGGAGGCATGGCAGCCCACTCCAGTATTCTTGCCTGGAGAATCTCACGGACAGGGGAACCTGGTGGACTCAGACCACAGGGTCTCAAAGAGGCAGACACAGTTGAGGCAACTTAGCATACATGCATAAACACTGGGGATTTCTTTCTCACGGTTCTGGGGCCTGGAGAGTCTAAGATTAAAGTGCCAGAAGATTAGGTGCCTGGTGAGGGCCCGATTCCTGGTTCTTAGATAGTGCCTTCTTGCTGCGTCCTCACATGGTGGTGGAAAAGGGGGAGAGGGAGCATTCTTGGACTTCACTTTTAAGTCACTAATCCCATTTGTGAAGGCTATGATGCATGACCTTATCACTTCCCAAAGGCCCCATCTCCTAGCATCCTAATATCTAGGGGTTAGGATTTCAACATATAGACACTGGTGGGGTGAGGGAGACAAACGTTCAGGCCACAGCCATCTAGTTGCAGCAACAGTTTGAGCCTTGGCTGTGTCATAGGAAATGTCCTGCTAAAGATGTCAGCGCACCAGGCTTGCGGGAGCCCCTGGCGCTGCTCTGGTGATGGGACCCTACCCCTTGACCATTTGCAGTTGAAGTAGGAACCATCCAGTCTGCCGATGGAAAGGAGTGATGCTCGGAGGTCATTTAACCAATACAGTATTGTAAAGGAGAATAAAGTAAAAATAAAATAAAAAATAAATAAAGAATCTGAGGGAGAACTTGGATCCCTTAGTTTCTGCAGATATTGTCTCCTAGAGAAGAATGCTGGCTTACTTTCCTCAAAGCTTCAGGCCCCTTCCTGAGGGGAAGCCCAGGGAAGGCTGCTGTGGGTCCCAGGAGAAAGACCATCCATCCTAAGAGGGCCCCCAGGGGCCCCTGTGCCAAGGATGAGGGTGGCTGATGCTGGAGTTCTCTCACAGCTGGAGCTGATGTGTGCATGACTCTCTGCAGATTGGGAAAAAACAAAATAACAAGTGAAGGAGGAAAGAGGCTCGCTCTGGCTGTGAAGAACAGCAAATCCATCTTTGAAGTCGGTGAGTAAAGCACGTGGGTGTTTGTATACGACCTGCTCTGTGTACAGTAGTGCTTGCTGGCCTGTAATTTTCCTTTTTTGCGATATTTTTGTATCGCAAAATATTTTGCGATATTTTGGTATCAAGGTGATGGTGGCTTCACAGAATGAGTTTGAGAGTTTTCCTTCCTCTATAATATTTTGGAACAGTTTCAGAAGGATAGGTGTTTACTGTTCTCTAAATGTTTGGTATAATTTGCCTATGAAGCTATCAGGTCCTGGCCTTTTGTTTGCTGAGAGTTTTTCAGTGCTTGTAATTGGTCTGTTCATATTTCCATTTCTTCTTGGTTTAGTCTTGGGAGCTTGTACCTTTCTAAGAATTTGTCCATTTCTTCTAGATTTTCCATTTTATTGGCATATAGTAGTCTCTTATGATCCCTTGTATTTCTGTGGTGTTCATTGTATCTTCTTTTTCATTTCTAATTTTATTGATTTCAGCCCTCTCCCTTTATTTCTTGATGACTTTGGCTAAAGTTTTATCAATTTTGTTTATCTTTTCAAAGAACTAGCTTTTAGTTTCATTGACCTTTGCTATTTTGTCTTTGTTTAATTTATTTCTGCTCTGATCGTTGTGATTTTTTCCTGTCTACTGACTTTGGGCTTTGTTTGTTCTTTCTCTGATTGCTTTAGGGGTAAGTTTAGGTTGTTTATTTGAGACTTTTCTAATTTCCTGAGGTAAGATTATGTTGCTATAAACTTCCTTCTTAGAACGACTTTTGCTGCATTCCATAGGTTGTTGATTGTCGTGCTTTTTGTTTTCATTCGTCTGTCGGTATTTTTTTAATTTCCTCTTTGATCTCTTCAGTGATCCATTGTTTTTTTAGTAGCATACTGTTCGTTGCTGTTTAGTCTCTAAGTTGTGTCCAGCTCTTTTGCCTCCCCGTGGACTGTAGCCCACCAGGCTTCTCTGGCTGTGGGACTTCACAGGCAAGAGTACTGGAGTGGGTTGCCATTTACTTCTCCAGGGGATCTTCCCAACCCAGGGGTCAAATCCATGTCTTTTGCATTGGCAGGCAGATTCTTAATCACTGAGCCCCCTGAAAGCCCAGCATATTGTTTAGCCTCCACATTTTGTGTTTTTTACAGTTATTTTCTTTAGGTGATTTTTAATCTCATAGTGTTGTGGTTGGAAAAGATGCTTGACACAATTTCAGTTTTCTTAAATTTACTGAGGCTTGCTTTATAGCCCAGCATGTGATCAATCCTGGAGAATGTTCCATGTGTACTTGAAGAATGTGTATCCTGCTGCTTTTGGATGGAATGCTTTATAAATTAAGTCCATCTGGTCTAATATGTCATTTATGACCTATGTTTCCTTATTTTCTTTCTGGATATCTGTCCATTGATGTAAATGGGGTATTGGTAAAGAATCCGCCTGCAATGCAGGAGACCTTGGTTCGATTCCTGGGTTGGGAAGATCCCCTGGAGAAGGGAAAGGCTACCCACTCCAGTATTCTGGCCTAGAGAATTCCATGAACAGTCCATGGAGTCGCAAAGAGTTGGACACGACTGAGCCACTTTCACTTTCACCATTATTATGGTGCTGCTGATTTCTCCTTTTCTGGCTGTTAGTATTTGCCTTATATATTATGGTGCTTCTATATTTTGTTTTGGGTACATATATATTTACAGTTATATTTTGTTGAATTGATCCCTTGATCGTTATGCAGTGTCCTTTGTTTCTTGTATCAGTTTTTGAAGTCTGTTTTGTCTGATAGGAGTATTGCTACTGCAGCTTTCTTTTGATTTGTATTTGCATGGAATACCTTTTTCCATCCCCTCACTTGCAGTCTGTATGTGTCCTAGATCTAAAATCGGTCCATTGTAGACTCTGTGTGTGTGTGTGTGTGTGTGTGTGTACGTCTTGTACCCCATTAGCCAGTCTGTGTCTTTTGGTTGGGGCATTTAATCCTTTCACATTTAAGATAATTATCATCAATATATATATTTTTTTTTAATTGCCATTTTGTTAATTTTTTTGATTTTGTTTTTGTGAGTCTTTTTACTTCCTCTTTTGTTCTCTTGTGACTTGATGACTAAGTGTAGTGCTGTGTTTGGATTCCTCTTTCTTTTTTGTGTATGTATCAATTATAGATTTTCAGTTTGTCATTACCATGAGGTTTTTATACAGCAGTCTGTATATAAGCAAGATTGTTTTAAGTTTCTGATCTCTTAATTTCAAATGCATTTCCAGTATTCTGCATTTATATTCTCCTCATGATTGCTGATTCTGAGGTCATGTTTGTGTGTGGATGATATCCTACCCCTATGTATGTTTGATTATGCTGGTAAGCTTTTCCATTCATGATTTTCTTGTTTCTGGTGTGGCCTTTTTTTTTTTTTCCCCACCTAGAGAAGTTCCTTTAGCATTTGTCGTAGAGCTGCTTTAGTGATAATGAATTCTCTTAGCTTTTGCTTGTCTGTAAAGCTTTTTATTTCTCCATCAGATATGAACGAGAGCCTTGCTGGGTAGAGCATTCTTGGTTGTAGGTTCTTCCCACTCATCACCTTAAATATACCATTCCAATCCCTTCTGGCCTGCAGATTCTGCTGAGACTCTCTGGGTCACTATTTCCTTCCCTGTATTGGGAAAATTTTCAGCTATTCTCTCTTCACATGTGTTCTCAGGTCCTTTCTTTCACTCCTCCTCCTGGGACCCCACAGTGCAGATGTTGCTGCAGAGTTCTCTTGGACTGTCCTCATTTCTTTTCATCCTTTTTTTCTTTATTCTGTTCTGTGGCAGTCTTCATTTTGTCTAACTTTCTGTGACTGCAGTTTCTGTCCCACAGGCTGCTGTCTGCCCCCTCGTGGCATGAGAGGCTTGTGCAGGCTTCCTGGAGGGTGAGGCTAGTTCCCATCCACTGATGGATACAGCTGGGTAGTCCCTGTGGCAGGCAGAGCTGTGTCAGGGGGTGTGTTTAGTGGGCAGCTGTATGGTCAGGAAGACTTTAGGTAGCTGTCTGCGAATTGTGGGGCTGTGTTCCCACCTTGTTGGTTGTGGACTCAGCCTACAGGCTATTGTTGGGCCAAAGTTTGGTGAAAAGATGGCAGCCTCCAGGAAGGCTCATGCCAATGAGTACTCCCAAGAACTACCACCATCAGCGTCTTTGTCCCCATAGCAAGCCACAGCCACCCTGCCTTTGCAGGAGACTCTCCAATATGAGCAGGTGGGTCTGGCCTAGGCTCTTATGAGGTCACTGCTTTTCCCCTGGGTTGGTGCGTGCACCCTCCAAGAGGGGAGTTTCTGTTTCCCCAGTTCTGTGGAATTCTTGTGATCAAACCCCACTGGCTTTCAAAGGCAGATTCTCTGGGACCTCCTCTTCCCATTGCCAGACCCCCGGGCTGGGGAGCCCGATATGGGGCTCAGAACTTTCACTTTTGTGGGAGAACTTCTGTGATAAAAGTTTCCAGTTTGTGGGTCACTCACGTGGGAGGTATGGAATTTGATTTTATCATGATTATGCTGCTCACATCGCCTTGTTGTGGCTTCTTTGGATGTAGGCTATCTTTTCTGGTAGGTTCCACCATTTTTTGCTGATAGTTGTTCAGCATTTAGTTGTGATTTTGGTGTTCTCGTAAGAAGACGTGAGTTCACATCCTTCTAATCCACCATCTTGTCTCTGCCTCCCCTCTCTGGAGGCTTTTAAATTTTTTATTGAAAATACATGTAACATAAAATTTACCTTCTTAACCATTTTAAGTGTACAGTTTGATACACTTAAAATTAACTATACTCATATAGTCATGCGACCATCATCATTATTCATTTCCAGAACTCTCTGTATCTTGTAAAACAGAAACCCTATACCCATGAAACAGTAATTCCCCATTCTCCCCTCCCCTCAGCCCTCGCAACCACCTTGCTACTGTCTGTCCCCGTGCATTCAGCTACTGTAGGTAGTCAGGTACGTGGAGTCTTTCGTGACTGGCGGCTTTTCTTAGCATTAGGTTCTCAAGGCTTATCCATGTTGTAGCACGTATCAGACTTCACTTCCTTTTTAAGTCTGTTCAATTCTCAATTCTATGCACATACCACAGTTTGTTTATCCATTAATCTGTCAGTGGGTTATTTCTACCTTTTAGTTCTTTTGAATGATGCTGTTATTGACATGGGTGCACATCTATCTCTTTGAAGCCCTGATTTCAATTCTTCTGGGTATATGCCCAGAAGTGGAACTGCTAGACCACATGGCAATTCTGTTTTTATTTTTCTGAGGAGCCACCATATTGCTTTCTACAGCACCTGTAGCATTTTACATTCCTACTAACAGTGCATAAGGATTCCAATTTCTCCATATCCTCACCAACACTTGTTATTTCCTGGTGTTTTGATAGTAATGGTTCATATGGGTGTGAGGTGATAACCTCATTATGGTTTTGATTGAGGAGACTATTTAAAACTTTTCATAGTTACAATTTTCCCCTGATTTTAAAAGAAACATAGATAATTTTATTTGTAAAGTATGGAAAATATGAAAAGTATAATAGGGATCATCTTCTCAAAAATAACTGTTATCCACCCTAGATGTCAGTTAAGCTTTCCTGAGCTCTCTCATGCAATGGGTGCCCTCTCTACACTGTTTTATTTTAATACTGTAGACGTCAAACTGTCTGTACAGAATTTTACTCTTTCTTCACTTAATCTCATGGCATGAGTAGTTTTCACTTTATTAAAACTTTGATCCTTTGCAGTTATATTCACACATTTTTTTATGCAAAATGCTGAAAACTCTCACTCTGGGGTTTTACAAGCCGTACTGCCAGAGATATCATCAGGCCACTTGCCTGGTGGGAGCATGTGACTGAGGCAGCTTTGGTTGTGTTGTGGTGGGCCCAGCAGACTTGCTTTCTGTAGACAGGGACCCTCAGCCTTTTAGAAATAGCTGACACATAGGCTCAGCACGGTCCTGAGTGCTTTGCATATATTAACTCACTTCATCCTCACAGCTTTATGAGGAAATGCTGTTCTTATTCCTGCTTTCAGATGAGGAGACTAAGACCGAAGCGACTACACACCACCCATGCACGCATAGGTGGTGGGGGGCAGGGCCAGGTTGGGAACCCGGTGTCTTTCCATGCAAACCCTCGATTTAGCCAGATCCTCTTCAGGTTTTCTGCTGTGGGAAAGGGAATGCAGTTCGTCATCACAACTCCCCACTCAGACTACAACAATCTGAACAGCATGGTTTGGTCATGTCCTCTTTACATACCAGGAAAATTGCTGATAAGTTTCTCAGTATGTTTCTTGATGTTTGCTTTATGCAAGACTGAGTATGCTTTCAGGAACATGTGTCACCCCTGTTCAGGGTCAAACGGATATTGGGACCTGGCGCCCCCCCGCCCCCAGGCCTTCCTTTCAAGCTCTTGTCAACCTGTATATCCTGTGGGTGACATTTCAGGGATGGTCGTGAGCTTAGGCTCTGACTGACAGCTCTACAAAAACTCAGGGGACAGACTTGGTTTCTAATTGTGTCTGACTTATCTTCCCAAGGCTTCTACTGGTTTCGTTCCTCCAGAGCAGCTCACTAAGAGGCTGGTGGAGGGATTCATCGCCAGGCCACAGCCCCAGAGATGGAGCAGAGACATCTGCCTGTTGAGATTACACGCCATCTCCTGTGGCCACGAGCAGAAAATAAGGGGATGAGCATGAGATAACTTTTACTGTCTCGCCTCTGCCCTCAGGATGGGGGCAATCAGATCGGCGATGAAGGAGCAAAGGCCTTCGCAGAGGCTCTGAGGAACCACCCCAGCTTGACCAACCTGAGGTAACTGCTGCTTTCTGAGACTCGGTGTCTTCAGGCCCAACCTACTCACTCAGCGTACCTCTTGTTTCACCAGGGGAGGAACCAAGGGAAAGAGGTGGCTGGCATTCCTAACAGGGAAGGTATTTGTGTGTGTGGTTTTACCTTGTCTTTTTAAGAACATTTTTATTGACATGGAAGATAGGCATGCAATATAGATGGGCATGTACAGAGACGTACAGAAAAGTACATCACGGTGAAGTTTTCAGCTCCGTAATGTGACATGTGCACACACCCATCGTATCAGACGTGGGACACTGCCAGCCCCTTGGCGGTGTGCATGTGATGTGCCCCTTGAGGGCTGGGGAGGGATTCTTCAGTCCAAATAACACTGGGCAGCTTATTTCTGCCCCTTCTTCATTCTCAGGATGGTGCTGGGACAAGAGGGGACCTTTCATCTCTGTAAACAGACTTGGTCCTTCCCGGCCTTCCTTTAGACCTCCGGCTGAATCCCTGAGACCTGGCTGTCTCCTGGTTGCCTGTGTTCTTGCTGTCACTTACAGAGTCTCCTATGGGAGGGGCAGTAGCAGAGTTGCTTCCTTATGAGAACAGCGCTTTCCCTAGGCCCCACTGATGTGTGCCTGTAAGGTGTCAGCATCCAAAGCAGAGCTGGCCAACCCTCTTCAGCCCGCTGTGGGCACTGTGGCCAGATCTGGCCCATGTTTCATTTCCCTTCTGGCCCGTCCTCATGGTCTGAACCTGGGCTCTGAAGCAACAAACTCGAGCGGCTGCTGGCACAGCTGAGCACTTCTGCTTCTTGCTTTGAGTCAGCCCAGGCAGGGGCCACCTCCTGGCAAGTCTCTCCAGCTGCTTTAGTTGCTGAGTGTGTTAGTCTCTCAGTTGCGTCCGACTCTTTGTGACCCCATAGACTGTAGCCTGCCAGGCTCCTCTGTCCATGGAATTCTCCAGGCAAGAAAATTGGAGTGGGTTGCCGTGCCTTCCTCCAGGGGATCTTCCCCATCCAGGTATCAAACCAGGTTCTCCCACGTTTTAGGCAAATTCTTTAGCATTGAGCTACCAGGCCGAAGGCAAATGTAGACATGTTTTTAATAACCTTCTCCAAACGTTTCTCCTTCCTAGTCTTGCATTCAACGGCATCTCCACAGAAGGAGGAAAGAGCCTCGCGTGGGCCCTGCAGCAGAACGCATCTCTGAGAATATTCTGGTAATAACCAGAGTCATTCTGAAAGGTTGGGTATTGGGGATTTTTCCAAAGACTGTGCACAGCCTAGAATCTTAACTGAAAGGCTGCCCCTGAATTGAGAAGGCTCTGTGCTGCGCTTAGTCGCTCATCATGTGCAACTCCTTGTGACCCCGTGGGCTGTAGTCCACCAGGCTCCTCTGTCTATGGGATTTTCCAAGCAAGAATTACTGGGGTGGGTTGCCATGCCCTCCCCCAGGGCATCTTTCCAACCCAGGATCAAACCCACATGGCAGGCAGATTCTTTACCATCTGAGTCACCGAGTCACCAGGGAAGCCTGAAAATTGAAGAGGCTCTAGGCCTTTCCTCAAAGGAAGGTTTATAATTTAATTTCCTCCTGGAGAAGATGATCGTCATTCCCAGAAGCACAGACAAGTAGAGGATGGGTGGAGTGGGCCCTAGGAGCCTGGGTCTGAGACCTTAGCTTTCTCGGCCACTGTAGGCCTCAGGTAAATCGGAAGGCTAGCCATTCTAACTGTCAGGGTATCTCTGGAACACCCCCAGGTATGCCTTGAAGGGTCCAACTTTCACATTCTTGTTTCGGTGTTCTCCCTTCTTCCTCTTACACTGCCTTTCGCCCTTGCAGCCGCCTCCTTCTCCAGCTAGTCACATCAGGACTTGACCTTCATGCTCCCGCTCACCTATCCTCACTCCTCTCTGCATTCCAGGGTCACTAATTAATTAATGTTACCTTCTGAAAGCGCTCTTTTTTTTTTTTTTTGGTTCTTTTTTTTTTTTTTTTGGCCATTTACCATATTTTTATTTTACTGTATTTTACTTACTTGCCTGTATCATAAATTGCTTCCAGGTGAGGAATTTATATTACATGCCTCCATATCCTCCTCATGAAATGTTGGCTAAATCAGTTAATGTAAATGTTGTCACTGTGAAAATTCTGACACTAGACCTGCTGCCCAGTAAGCTCATTTCCCTTTTCTCTTCAAAAAATCTCTTAAAAGATTTTGAAAAGTAAAAAACACACTTTTCGAGAAAAAAAAATGACACTGAAGTCTGGAAAGTAGGAAGTGAAAGTGCCTCCCCTTGCATGTTTCCTAAATATAATCTATTTCTAGCATTTGAATGTATATTCAAATAAATATCCCTTTTCTTACAAAATAGAATTTAGCAAGTGGCTTAAAAAACATCTCAGCCATATATTGTACATATTTTATATGTCCCTTTATGTCAGTTTCTCAGGCTCAACACTGTTTTGACATTTTGGTCCAGATATTTTTGTTGAGAGGCTGTCCTGTGCATTGTAAGATATTCAGCAGAATCCCTGGTCTTTGCCCATTAGAAACTCTGTAGTGGCCCCTAATTGTGACAGTGAAAATTGTCTCCAGACATTGGCAAGTGTCTCTGGATGGAAACTCACTTCGGTTGAGACTCACAGCTCTAGGTGGATAATAATGTCAATCCTCAGAATCTCCTGAGTACTGACCATAAATACCTCATGCATTGTTCTCAGTCTTTTTCGTACAGTAACTCATTCTCACAACCATGCAAGGAGGGTTGTACCATTACTGTTAACATTTACTGATGGGAAAACTCAGGCCCAGAGAAGTTCAACCACCTGCTGTGGTCACCCTGCTAGTAAGCGATTCCCAGCTGGCCTGTCTGACTCAGAGTGTCTTTCTTCCTCCTACCTCAGTCTCTCTAAAGGCTGCACAGTCACAACTTATTTTTCCAGTTGCCTCTATTGATAGTGAAATTTGTTCACATCTTACATTATGACCAAAAAAGACTGCAATCAATACTGCATCTATAGAAACCTGTGTGGAATGTCTTTGCACACCATAAGGTCAATTTCTAGAAGTCCAATTATTGGTTCAAAGTGAAACACATTTAAAATTTGGACCAGTTCAGTTCAGTCGCTCAGTCATGTCCGACTCTTTGCAACCCCCAAAACTGCAGCACGCCAGGCCTCCCTGTCCATCACTCAAACTCATGTCCATCGAGACGGTGATACTATCCAGCCATCTCATCCTCTGTCGTCCCCCTCTCCTCCTGCCCTCAGTCCCTCCAGCATCAGAGTCTTTTCCAATGAGTCAACTTCGCATGAGGTGGCCACAGGACTGGAGTTTCAGCTTTAGCATCAGTCCTTCCAAAGACCACCCAGGACTGATCTCCTTTAGAATGGACTGGTTGGATCTCCTTGCAGTCCCAGGGACTCTCAAGAGTCTTCTCCAACACCACAGTTCAAAAGCATCAATTCTTCGGCACTCAGTTTTCTTCAGAGTCCAACTCTCACATCCATATACTATGACCACTGAAAAAACCATAGCCTTGACTAGACAAACCTTTGTTGGCAAAGTAATATCTCTGCTTTTCAATATGCTGTCTAGGTTGGTCATAACTTTTCTTCCAAGGAGTAAGCATCTTTTAATATCATGGCTGAAATCACCATCTGCAGTGATTTTGGAGCCCCCAAAATAGTGTCAGCCACTGTTTCCCCATCTACTTCCCATGAAGTGATGGGACCGGATGCCATGATCTTAGTTTTCTGAATGTTGAGCTTTAAGCCAACTTTTTTACTCTCCTCTTTCACTTTCATCAAGAGGCTTTTTAGTTCCTTTTCACTTTCTACCCTAAGGGTGGTGTCATCTGCATATCTGAGGTTACTGATATTTCTCCCAGCAGTCTTGATTCCAGCTTGTGCTTCTTCCAGCCCAGCATTTCTCATGATGTACTCTGCATAGAAGTTAAATAAGCAAGGTGACAATATACAGCCTTGACGTACTCCTTTCCCTGTTTGCAACCAGTCTGTTGTTCCATGTCCAGTTCTAACTGTTGCTTCCTGGCCTGCATATAGGTTTCTCAAGAGGCAGGTCAGGTGGTCTGGTATTCCCATCTCTTTCAGAATTTTCCACAGTTTATTGTGATCCACACAGTCAAAGGCTTTGGCATAGTCAATAAAGCAGAAATAGATGTTTTTCTGGAACTCTCTTGCTTTTTTGATGATCCAGCAGATGTGGGCAATTTGATCTCTGGTTCCTCTGCCTTTTGTACATTCAGCTTGAACATCTGGAAGTTCACGGTTCACGCATTGCTGAAGCCTGACTTGGAGAATTTAGAGCATTACTTTACTAGCGTGTGAGATGAGTGCAGTTGTGAGGTAGTTTGAGCATTGGAATGAAAACTGACCTTTTCCAGTCCTGTGGCCACTGCTGAGATTTCCAAATTTGCTGGCATATTGAGTGTAGCACTTTCACCGCATCATATTCCAGGATTTGAAATAGCTCAATTGGAATTCCATCACTTCCACTAGCTTTGTTTGTAGTGATACTTTCTAAGGCCCACTTGACTTCACATTCCAGGATGTCTGGCTCTAGGTGAGTGATTATACCATCGTGATTATCTGGTTCATGAAGCTCTTTTTTGTACAGTTCTTCTGTGTATTCTTGCCACCTCTTCTTAATATCTTCTGCTTCTGTTAGGTCCAAACCATTTCTGTCCTTTATTGTGCCCATCTTTGCATAAAATGTTCCCTTGGTATCTCTAATTTTCTTGAAGAGATCTCTAGTCTTCTCCATTCTGTTGTTTTCCTCTATTCCTTTGCATTGATTGCTGAGGAAGGCTTTCTTATCTCTCCTTGCTAGTCTTTGGAATTCTGCATTCAATTGGAAATATCTTTCCTTTTTTCCTTTGCTTTTCACTTCTCTTCTTTTCACAGCTGCTTATAAGGCCTCCTAAGACAGCCATTTTGCTTTTTTGCATTTCTTTTCCATGGGGATGGCCTTGAGAACCCCATGAATCCCTGCTATATACCTGGGGCCAAACTATAGTGGAGGCAAAGAGTCAGACAGGACTGAGTGACTGAACTGAACTGAACTGAACTGAATGGAACTGAATGAGGAGAATGGTGACCTCCCTCAAAAGATCCCATGCATGTACTGCTACACTCAGTACTCCCAACCCTGCAGTAGGCCACCATTGGCCCACGCCTGCATCAGAAACTCCTGGACACCGACAGTCAAGTCCAGGATAGTCTCCTGTGGGTGATTGCTCCTTTTGTCTGAGTCCTGATGCACAAGGTTCTGTTGTGCCCTCTGAGAGCCTATATCCCAGTCCTTTGTAAGTTCTGGCAGCTCTATGGTAGGGTTATTGGCGACCTCTTCCAAGACGGCTTATGCCATACCCAAGTCTGCTGCACCCAGAGCCTTTGTCTCTGCAGTAGACCACCACTGACCCATACCTCCACAGGAGATGCTCAAATACAGTTCTGTCTCAGATCTGTGCAAGGAGATCCAACCAGTCAATCCTAAAAGAAATCAGTCCTGAATATTCACTGGAAGGACTGATGCTGAAGCTAAAACTCCAATACTTTGGCTACCTGATGCAAAGAGCTGACTCATTTGAAAAGACCCTGATGCTGGGAGGGATTGGGGGCAGGAGGAGAAGGGGACAACAGAGGATGAGATGGCTGGATGGCATCACCGACTCTATGGACATGGGTTTGGGTAGACTCCGGGAGTTGGTGATGGACAGGGAGGCCTGGCGTGCTGCAGTCCATGGGGTTGCAAAGAGTTGGACACGACTGAGCGACTGAACTGACTGAACTGATACCACTGTCTCAGCTGTCTTACCTTGGGCAACTCACTTAACATCTGTTATGTAAATATAATAAGAAAACTTTTCCATGGAACACGGGATTTTATAAGCTACTGCCCATGGAAGATCATTGGAATCCTTTATTGCTACTTGTATGTAGGGAATAAACCTAATCCAAACACTGTTACTGAGAGTGAAGTCACCAAGGTGGTGACAAAAAATTCATTCCTGTCTTCTCCCCGTGTCATGAGAAGAGCATCTAAAAACTATTTATGGGGAAGATACCCACTGAGAGAACCCTAGAACATAGCAGTGAGAGTGACTGCAACCCTGTATCATGGAGGCCGAGACAGACTACATTAGAAAGGGAAAAGGAGTGATGGCATTCCCCTCCCCTAGGCCAATGCAGCACCATGCAGAGAGGTCTCTCTTGAGCCTATAGTTTCTTCAGTGAGAAGAGAGAGCCCAGGGATTACATCCAGCATGCCCCAGTACTGTAGATCACTTTGTGGGAACTCCTACTCTAGTTTTTCCTCATAGAGATTATAGTGGAATCTGTGGGGCTCAACCACTTGAAATATAATTGTGACAGAGAAGCGAGGAGAGACTTACAACAACCAGCACACAGGTCTTGGCAAAGCATGTTCCTACCTGCAGAGTTCAAGTAAGTAGTCCCAACCAGTGGCTTTGCTCACCTGGAGAACCAAGTTGGTGGTATAGTCTGAACAGGGAACTCAGTGGAGGTGCAGATCTCCTAGATTTGGGTCCTGAAATAGGGAGTTTTCTCAGCCTTGGAGCTAGGTCTTCCCACACTCATGCAGGAGAGCTGCACCCACTGTGGAGTATGGTTCACATCCCCATCTGACAGGAAAGGGTGATGAGAACACCTGGAAACTAACTCAGCAGTGCTCTAGCTGAAAGGAGGATGGGCAGAACTCATTCACCCCAGAGCAAAGCCAGTGGCCCTGCTCTGTGACAACCTAGAGAGGTGGGATGGGGTGGGACGGAGGTTCAGATGGAGAGGACATATGTATACCTATGGCTGATGCATGTTGATGTATGGCAGAAACCAACAGAATATTCTAAAGAAATCATCTTCTAATCAAAAATAAATACATAAATAATGACTCTTAGCATATACACACACACAGAAAAAACCAGTGGCCCTGTTCAGACAAGGAACTTGTGGCATGAGTTTGCTGGAGTCAATACTGCAGAGAGCCTTAGTAGCCTTGGAGATGCTTCACCCAGTGTACCCATGAAGGGAAACTAATTTATAGTCCCACTTATTACTGAATACAGCCTTTAGCTGCCTGATCAGAGAACCTAATCAGAGCACACGGGGAGCTCTGATACATGGTCCATCTAGCAACCCTGCATATAGTGGCACTTGAACTGAAAGCACAGTCTGTGATTTTCCCTATCTGCAGACAAAAATCAATGGCCTTGATGACCAGGATATTCAGTCCCCATTCTTTCTTGAGTTGGGTCCCCAAACATGACCCAAACAGACACTGGGTCCTATCCTGCTGATGAGCCAGGGCAGGAAAGATAATTCACAGCCTTACCAAGTAATGGCATAAAAAAAAAATAATAAAAAAGACACATAGCTCATCAGAACTGAATCAAGAGCCCAGAAATAAGCCCAAGCATATACATACAGTCAAGTAATATTTGAGAGAGGAGCCAAGAATGATCAGTGGAGAAAATATAGTCTCTTCAATAAAGAGTGCTGGGAAAATTGGATATTCACATGTAAAAGAATGAAACTAGACCCCTTTCTCACACCACTAGCAAAAATCAACTCAAAATGGTTTAAAGACTTTAATATGAGACCTGAAACCATGAACACCTAGGAGAAAACAGAAATAAAGCTCCTCAACACAGGTCTTGGCAATGATTTTTTTGGATACTACACCTAAGGAACAAAACCAAAAATAAGCAAATTGAATTGCCATACACTAAGCAGCTTTATAAGGCTTCCCTGGTAGCTCAGAGGATAAAGCATCTGCCTGCAATGCAGGAGACCCAGGTTCGATCCCTGGGTTGGGAAGATCCCCTGGAGAAGGAAATAGCAACCCACTCCAGTATTCTTGCCTGAAGAATCCTATGGACAGAGGAGCCTGGTGGGCTACAGTCCACGGGGTCGCAGAGTCGGACACGACTGAGTGACTTCACTTCACTTCAAGCAGCTTTACACAGCATTAAATAAATAAATGAAATTAAAAACCTACTAAATGGAAAAAAATACTTTCAAACCACATATCTGGTAAGTGGTTAACATCAAAAATACATAAAGACTCATACAACGTAGCAAAAAAAGCAAGAATCCAATTAAAAACTGTGCCAAAGACCTGAGTAGATATTTTTCCAAAGAAGATACATCAGTAATCATCAGGTACATGAAAAGACACTCAACATCACAAGATACTAAGATAATGCAAATCAAAACCCCAATAAGATTGTTAGAATGACGATCATCAAAAATTCAAGAGATCCTAACAAATACTGGTGAGGATATGGAGAAAATGTAACCCTTTGCACTTCTGATGGGATTGTAAACTGGTACAGACACTGTAAAACAATATGGAGGGATTAGTCTCCAAAAGAGTCAGATACGACTGAGCGACTGAACTGAACTAAACTGAGTCTCCAAAATATATAAGCAGCTTGGTATTGGAAAAACAAACAACCAAATCAAAAAATGGGCAGAAGACCTAAACAGACATTCTCCAAAGAACACATATGGATGGCCAATAAACACATGAAAAGATGCTCAGCATCACTCATTATTAGAGAAATGCAAATCAAAATAACAATAACTATCAACAATAAGTATCAACGATAAGTATCATCTCACACCAGCCAGAATGGCCATCATCAAAAAATCTAAAAACAATAAGTGCTAGAGAGGATGTGGAGAAAAGGGAACCCTCCTATGATGTTGGTGGGAATATAAATTGTTACAGCCATTATGGAGAACGGTATGGAGATTCCTTAAAAAACTAGGAATAAACCTGCCATATGACCCAGCAATCCTATTACTGGGCAATACTGGGCATATACCCTGAGAAAACCACAATTCTAAAAGACACATATACCCCAGTGTTCATTCCAGCAATATTTACAATAGCCAGGTCATGGAAGCAACCTAGATGTCCATCAACAGATGAACAGATAAAGAAGATGTGGTACAGTACTCATTCATAAAGAAGAATGAATTTCAGTCAATCCTAGTGAGGTGGATGAACCTAGAGCCTGTTATACAGAGTGAAGTATGTCAGAAAGAGAAAAACAAGTATTGCATGTCACATACAATGTAATGCATATATATGGAATCTAGAAAAGTGGTATTGATGTACCTATCTAAAGGGAAGGAATGGAGATGCAGATGTAGAAAACGGACTTGTGGACACAGTGAGGGAAGGAGAGAGTGGGATGAATGAAGAACATAACATCAACATGATGAATGAAGAAAATAACATCAACATATATACACTATCATGCATAAAACAGCTGATGAGAAGTTGCTCTGTAACACAGGGAGCACAGCCTGGTGTTTTGTGATGACCTAAAGGGACGGGAGTGGGGAGCAGGAGGGGTTATAGGTATAATTATGGCTAATGTGCATTGTTGTATGGCAGAAACCAATACAACATTGTAAAGCAATTTTCCTCCAATTAAAAAAAATAAACTAAAAAACTGTATGGAAGATCCTCAAAAAAATTAAAAATAAAACTATTATATGACTCAGCAATTCCACTTCTGAGAATATAACCCCCCTAAAATGAAAACACTAACTCAAAAAGATACATACACCACCACATTCATAGCAGCTTTATTTATAATAGCCAAGACAAGGAAACAACCTAAGTGTTCACTGATTGATGAATGGATGAAGATGTGATACATACACTCACATTCATGTACACACAATAGGATATTATTAACACATTTAAAAAAAAAAAAAGAAATCCTGTCATTTGCAACAGCATGAACTTTGAGGGCAATATGCTAAGTGAAATATGTCAGACAGAGACAAATAATGTATGATTTCACTTATATGAGGACAAACAAACACATTCCTAAAAGCAGAGATCACAAATGTAGTTAAAAGAGCTGGAGCATGAAGGGAAGTAAAATTGGAGGAAGGTAGGTGGTGCTAGTGGTAAAGAATCTGCCTGCAAATACCAGAGATATAAGAGAAGCGGGTTTGATTCCTGGGTTGGGAAAATCCTCTGGAGGAGGAAATGTCAACCCACTCAGGTATTCTTGCCTAGAGAATCCCATGGACAGAGGAGCCTCGTGGGCTATAGTACATAGGGTCACAAAGAGTCAGACATAACTGAAGCGACTTAGCAGTAGCTGTCAAAAGGTACAAATTTCCAGTTATGAGATAAATAACTACTAAGGGTGTAATGTACAATATGACAACTGAGTTAACACTACCATATGATATACATGATACTCCAGTATTCTTGGGCTTCCTTTGTGGCTCAGGTGGTAAAGAATCCACCTGCAATGTGGGAGACCTGGATTTGATCCCTGGGTTGGGAAGATCCCCTGGAGAAGGGAAAGGCTACCCACTCCAGTATTCTGTCCTGGAGAATTCCATGGACTATATAGTGCGTGAGGTTGCAAAGAGTTGGACACTACTGAGTGACTTTTACTTTCACTTTCATGATCAGTTAAGTCGCTCAGTCGTATCTGACTCTTTGCAACCGCATGGACCACAGCACGCCAGGCCTCCCTGCCCATCACCAACTCCCGGAGTCTACCCAAACTCATTCCTATTGAGTCTGTGATACCATCCAACCATCTCATCCTCTGTCGTCCCCTTCTCCTCCTGCCCTAATCTTTCCCAGCATCAGGGTCCTTTCAAATGAGTCAGCATTTCACATCATTTGGCCAAAGTATTGGTGTTTCAGCTTCAACACCAGTCCTTCCAATGAACACCTAGGTCTAATCTCCTTTAGGATGGACTGGTTGGATCTCCTTGCAGTCCAAGGGATTCTCAAGAGTCTTCTCCAACACCACAGTTCAAAAGCATCAATTCTTCAACATTCAGCTTTCTTTATAGTCCAACTCTAGATAGACACTACCAAATTGCCCTTCAAGGAATGATTTTAATTTTTTTTTCTGTTTTGTTCTCCTTCCTTTATTTACTCTTTCATCCACTGGCAGAACAGGGTTTAATCCTCTTTACAACCAGGAGCGTCTTCGCCCTCTGTGCTTTACCTAGGTCACTTTCTGCTTTTATGAACAACTGAGAGACTACTGGAACTTTCAGTCACAGAACTTGGGTCCTTCGTAACTGGCAAAGTGATGATCACATTTTAACATGCATTTGTCAGGCTTTTCTAGGTCTTCATCAAACTGAACTTAGTAACAGACTGTCTGTGGTGTTCAAGGGATCTTAAAGGCTGCAGGAGACCAGAGAAGTAAGCACTCAGTTCAGTTCAGTCCGACTCTTTGCGACACCATGAATCTCAGCACGCCAGGCCTCCCTGTCCATCACCATCTCCCGGAGTTCACTCAGACTCACAGCCATCCAGCCAACTCATCCTCTGTCATCCCCTTCTCCTCTTGCCCTCAATCCTTCCCAGCATCAAAGTCTTTTCCAGTGAATCAACTCTTCGCATGAGGTGGCCAAAGTACTGGAGTTTCAGCTTTAGCATCATTCCTTCCAAAGAAATCCCAGGGTTGATCTCCTTCAGAATGGACTGGTTGGATCTCCTTGCAGTCTGTCCCTTGCTTTCTGTGGGGCCCTGTCTTCTGTGAAATCCGAGAGCTTAGCAAGGATAGAAGGGAGTATGGGCTCCCTGACAACAGCAGGGCTAAGAAGTAGGAGCTTGGGTGAAGGATTTGCACTAGAAATGAACCTCCATTTATTGTCTTTGGGGCTCAGAGGCTGGATTTAGAGCCTAACTGTTTGCTGAGTTCTCAGCAAGTGATTAGCAGCATAAGCTGGAGACACCTGGGCCAGGAACACAATGAACTGACTGCCCTGAATCCACTCTTCCTTTTTCTTACAGGCTCACCAAAAATGAACTTGATGATGAAGTGGCAGAGAGCTTTGCAGAAATGTTGAAAGTCAACCAGACATTGAAACACTTATGGTAATTCAGATTTCAACACTGCTTTAAAAAAAAAAAAAAACTTTGACATAAAATTAACATAGCATAAAAGTCACTCTTTTGAAGTATACAATTCAGTGATTTTTAGCATATTTATAGGTTGTGCAGCCAACACTACTCTCTAACTCTAGAACATTTTACCTAACCACATCCCCTATTCCCCCAAAACCTGTAGTGCATTAAGCAATCACCCCCATCCTTCTTCTCTCTTGGTTCCTGCATGCATGCTAAGTCACCTCAGTCGTATCTGACTTTGTGACTCAGTGGACCGTTGCACCCCAACAGGCTCCTCTGTCCGTGTGATTTAGCATCTACTAATTTTATTTTCAGTCTCTGGATTTGCCTTTTCTGGGCATTTCCTAGAGATGCGGTCGTATAGTATGGGGCCTTTTGTCTCTGTGTTATTTCAGTAGCAAGTTTTCAAGCTTCATCCACACCATGGCATGTATCGGTACTCCATTGCTTTTTATGGCTGAATATTTCGTTGTCTGGGTAGTCCACGTTTAGTTTGTCCATTCATCAGGTGGTGGACTTTTGGAGGTTCTACTTTATGACTGTTATGAATAATGCCACTGCGAACATTCGTGCATGTTTGTGTAACCACATGTTTTCTTTTGGGTATATACTTAGGAATAGAATTTCAGGGTTATATGGTTATTTTGTTAACTGATAAAACTGTTTTCCAAAGTGATTATGCTATTTACATTCTCACCAGTCATGTATGAGGGTCACCGTTTCTTCACGTCCTCACCAACACAGGTCTTCTGGGGTCAGACTATCCTGGGGGATATGAGGTGCTGTCATCGTGGTTTTGATTTGCATTTCCCTGACACCAACAATGTTGGACGTCTTTTCATGTGCATATTGGCCATTTGTATATCTTCTTGGGAGAACTGGCTCCACATTCTTTGTTCATTTGTAAATTGGGTTGTGCTGTGATAAGTTGGTTCAGTCATGTCTGACTCTTTGCTGTAGCCTACCAGGGTCCTCTGTTGATGGGGATTTTCCAGGCAAGAACACTGGAATGGGTGCTGAGCCCTCCTGCAGGGAATCTTACCCACCCGGGGATCAATCTCCTTGTCTCCTGCACTAGCAGCTGGGCTCTTTACCCCTAGTGCCGCGTGGGAAGCCCTAAGTTGGGTTATGTGCCTTTTAATTGCTGAGTTGTTAGGATTCTTTAAATACTCTAGGTGCGAGACATTTACTAGATAGATGATTTGCAAATATTTCCTCCCTTTCTGTAGAGTTTTTCAATTTTGCAAATATTTCTGTTTCTTCACAGTGACCTTTGAAGCACCAAAGTTTTTAATTTTGATAAAGTCCAATTTATTTTTTCTTTAGTTGCTTGTGCTGTAGGTGTCTTACTAAGAAATCATTGCCTAATCCAAGGTCACAAAGATTTAAGTGTTATAGTTTTGCCCTTACATTTAGGTCCTTGATCCATTTGGAGTTCGTTTCTGTGTATGGTATGAGATTTGGGGTCCAGCTTTATTTTATTGCATCTAGATAATCAGTTGTGCCAGCACCACGTGTTGAAGACTCTTCCCTTTTGAATGGCCCTGACACTTTAGTCAAATCAGTTGACCATAAATGTGTGAGTTTATTTCTGGACTTTCTGTTCTGGTTGAGCCGTATGTTTATCCTTATGCCAGGACCATACTGTCCTGCTTATTGTAACTTTGTAATAAGTTTTTGAAACCAGGAAGTGTATGTCTCCAACTTTGTTCTTCTTAATATTGTTTTGACTATTCCAGGTCCCTTGCATTTCCATGTGAATTTTAGATCATCATGTCAGTTTCTATATATATATATATATGTATAAACCCAGTATGTTACTTTTACATCTTTTTTTTTTTCTTTCTGACCAGTAGACTTTCTTTTATGCCCTTCCCTAGGTGTCAGGCTGGCCTCTCTGGGGAGAATACAGTTAGGAGAGGGCTAGAGAGTGAGTCGTCACTCTTTGAGCACAGACCACACTGGCCAGGGTGAAGGCAGCTAGTGGGCCTGAGCACTGCCAGGCTTTTTAACCTCTCCTCCTACCCAGCCTCTTGCAGGTCTAGGCTGCAGGCAGCTTAGCCTACCTCTAGCAAGGCGTAGGTGGTGTCAGTGGTTGCAACTGTGGAAGGGATCATTAGGAAATAGCAGAATTTAACTAAATGCAGAACTCTGTGCTCACTTTCAGGTTCTATTTTTGCTCCTTTTGCAAAAAGTCCAAGTCACACTGTGGTCATGCTTACCAGGAGGTCACCACCTCTGCACCAAGACCAGGCCCCCCAGTTTGTGGGAGATGTGGCAACAATCACCGGGTCCTGGCTACAGCATGGCTGCCTATTCCTGTGTGCTTGGGCAGGAATGGTGACAAGAACCTGCACTGGGCACCGTGAGAGACTGAGAACTGCTCTATACCCATCCTTCTATTGAAACTAACAGGGTTGTGGGGGTCTCTGACAGTTATTCATGTTATAGGTCAGGCAACCATACAACAGAGAGCTTCTTCAAGGGTCTATAGCTGGAAGGTGGGGAGTAGGTGTAATTGTATATGAGGAGAGCTTTTAACCATGCTATACTGCTTCCTTCTAAGGGACTGGCTTAATTTCTGAAATCTCATTAGTCATGGTAATACAGGCCTTCATCTTCCTCATGCAGCTGCCTTCTTGGATCAGTGCCCCAAATTTCTAAAGGTCAAGTGCATTTGCAGCCTTTATCTACAAAAAGCCAGAGCAGAGGAGTGAACCTGTGATGATTAAAAAAAAAAAAAGTAGACATATCACTGACTTGGGCTGCATTTTTTTCCTGGATGGGCTAGAAGCACAGCCTCCCTGGGGAGCAATTCAGGAATTGTTCAGGCTTCTCAGCTCTATCTGAAACCTTTGTTTCATTGAGTCACTGTTAGCCAGCATAAAGGGGTGTACTCCTAGAGGCCCCAATATGGATGCTTTTCCACTGGGACTCATGAATAGTTCCCCCTCCCTCCCAGATGTTGAATGGGACATGGCACCATTTGGAAGCCTTTTCCTGCCACTGCCCTCCCCCCACCCCCCCAAAGATGGAGAAGGCAATGGCATCCCACTCCAGTACTCTTGCTTGGAAACTCCCATGGACGGAGGAGTCTGGTAGGCTGCAGTCCATGGGGTCACTGAGTCAGACACGACTGAGCAACTTCACTTTCACTTTCATGCATTGGAGAAGGAAATGGCAACCCACTCAGGTGTTCTTGCCTGGAGAATCCCTGGGATGGCGGAGCCCAATGGGCTGCCATCTGTGAGGTCACACAGAGTCGGACACGACTGAAGCGACTTAGTAGCAGCAGCTCCCCTAAGAAGAGAATGCCTATCTCTTTATTTTTTTTTAACTTTTTTTTTTAATTTTATTTTTACTTTATTCTACGTTACAATACTGTATTGGTTTTGCCATACATTGACATGAATCAGCCACAGGTGTACATGAGCCTAGCTCTTTAAAAATACTTGACTTTAAAAGCTGCCTTGCCTTTCTCCAGCCACCTGAAAGGAGATATCAGACTGCCTGTTCACAGATACATTCCTTAGAATTTGTTGTTCAGACTGGTAGTCTCCAAACAATGAAAAGTGTCAGGCACACATGCATATATATGTTCATGTAGTAAAAGTACCTACATGTGAATATACAGATCTATTATGTTCATGCTAAAAATATATAGAAAAGTTAAACATTAAAAAACTTATTGATGCATAGTTTCTATATTAATGTTTAATTTTTGCTGTACAGCACAGTAACTCATATTTTTTAAAAATTAAGTCTTTACTGAATTTTTTATACTTTTGCTTCTCTTGTTTATATTCTGGGTTTTTGGCCACAAGGCATTTGGATTTTTAGCTCCCCAACCAGGGATCAAACCTGCATCTCCTTCACTGGAAGGCAAAGTCTTAACTCACTGGACTGCCAAGGAAGCTCGCTCCCTGCATGTTTTTCATATTCTTTTCCATTATGGTTTATCACAGGATTGTGACTGTAGTTTCCTGTGTTATATAGTAGGACCTTGATATTTATCCATCTTCTATATAATAATTTGCATCTACGAATCCCAAATTCCCAAACCTTCCCTCCCTACCCTTTCTCCTCATTGCCAACCACAAAGGCTGCTCTCTATGTGTTTTGTAGTCTATATTTGTTTTGCAGTCTATTTTGTAGATAGGTTCATTTGTGTAATATTTTAGATTCCACATAAGTGCTATCATATGGTATTTGTCCTTCTCTGCTTAGTATGATATTCTTAATGCTGAGTAATAGTTCAATGTGTGTGTGTGTGTGTCTTCTGTATCATCTGATGGCTATTTAGGTTGTTTCCATGTGTTGGCTAGTGTATATAGTGCTGTATGAACATAGCACATATATCTTTAAAATTAGTTTTATCTGGGTATATGCCCAGGAGTGGGATTGTTGGCTCTTACGGCAACTCTATTTTTTAGTTTTTTTAAGGAAACTCCATACCAATTTCAATAGTGGCTGCACCAGTTTTCATTCCCACCAACAGTGTAGGAGGATCCCCTTTTCTTCAAATCTCCAAATCTGACTGGTATGAAGTGGTACCTCATTGTGGTTTTGATTTTCACCTCTCCAATAATTAGAGACTTTTCATGTACCTGTTGGCCATATGTATGTTGTCTTTGGAGAAATAGGTCTTCTGCCCATCAGAAAAGTTAAACATTTTAAAACATGTCATTTATTATCATGAATCTGATCTAGACAATCTTTGCTAGACTGAAAATTAAATGGATTCAGTTCTTCCTGACCCTGTCTCTCATTCCATATATCCTTCCAACCCCCTAACGACGTGGACAGAATTCATCCAGTATGACTTGATAAAAAAGGTATGTTTTTCTTTCAGGCTTATCCAGAACCAGATCACAGCCAAGGGGATTGCCCAGTTGGCAGAGGCATTACAGAAGAACACTGGCATAATGGAGATTTGGTAAGATTGATCTACCACTTTTTGTAGTGGTAACAACAGTGATTATTTACTTAGCACCACTATGTGCTATGCACAATGTAAGGCAATGTGCATCTATTTCTCATCTTTCCAACAATCTGTAAAGTAGGCAGTACTGTTTCCATTTCACAGATGTAGAAACTGCAGCCCAGACCCAGGTCACAGGTAAGAGGAGAAGCTGAAATTCAAGGCTGTGAATTCACAGTCAGGACTCTTCTGCAGTCCCCCTTGTCCTAGATTGTACAGGGGCAGACAGACTGAAAATTGATTCCTACTGAGAGATGGCCTGGAGTCTGAAGCATGTTCTTTTCCTCTCTGGGCTTCTAGGCTGTATTTGAGCTGACTGTACTCTTTTCCAACTTCCTGTTTCTTTTCTGAGGACTCGCTTATGCCAGCAGAAGGAAAGCCTGTGGCCTGCCTTACTGCAGTTTGCGCCCCATTCCATTTCTTGTGCCTCCCACGGGAGACATGCAGCCCCCCACTCCCCCCACAGGTAGGACTGGGCCTGGAGTACATTCAAGGGGGTGAGGGAACGTGTGTCCCATAGTAACAGAAAGGGCTCTGACTGCCTCAGTACTGATGTAACTGAGTTGAGAACAGAGGGCCCCTGTGTCCTTGAACCCCGACCCCCCAAGAGCTCTGGAATTTGCTCTCTGCCCCAGGCCTGGCCTGAGACAGCCCAGCAGAGTGTGAGGCTCAGACCAATATGGAAAGCCTGGCAAGGGCCAGAGCCGGGTTCCGCCGGAGGGCAGAGACCACAGGAGTTCATGCTCCATCCAGGGCCCTGAGGTCCATGGAGCAGCCTTGCCATGACCCAAACCCTCAGTGCAGGGGGCAGTTAGTTACTCATTAACTATAGTGCTTTCTTTGTACTGGGGAGAAGAATTTCATAGCCCCAAAAATATAAGTCAAGGTACACCTTTCGCCCTGACCTTGGCTGCTAGAACGATGTTTTTTAAACTTTACTTTAGAACTCCTTACAGGATCATAAATTGGTTTGGTAGGTTGTAACTAGCATTGTTTAAAGAATGAAATGGAGTAGAACACCAGAATGCTGTGTGAACAGTATGAGATATTTCATAATCTAATTTCAGATGTGGGGGTGTATGTATAGATGTGTACCAGCATAGATGCTGGTTCACAATGTAAAATGTTCTTATTTGCAGGCAAAATTAAAAAAAAAAAAAAATTTGAAAACACTATGCTTGAGAAGAGAGCCCAGGCTCCAAACAGACTGATGGAGGGGCTGTGGCAAGTCATCTTCAAAGCCAAGCCTACTCAGCCAGGAATCCTTTCCTAGAAGCACCCCATTTGCTGCTGACTCTGTTGTTTGAAGACAGCAGATGGAGGTGGGAAGAGGACAGGAGACCAGGCTGTAGGACAGTCTGTGGACCACAGCTGGCCTCCACTCTGCTCAGTGACTGGTTTAAGGACATGCAGCTTCTTTAATTCTGACTAGCTTGAAATGGCCTACCATTAACCATTGTTCCTACACAAAGAACTATTTGTATAGGACTAAGCATCAGTCTTTAAGGCATTCTGTGTAGAACTTGAACAAGGCATCGGTGTCAGGAAGGATTAGAAAAGATGACAAGGAGGAAGTCTCAGGCTCTGACTCAGGAGTATCTTCAGTCCCCGGCTCATCCCAGAAGTCTCACTTCATGGGCCGCCAGGGTTACCACTGGCAGAGATTACCTGGGGCCATCTCCTCGGACTCTATCTGTAATGACATTTATGCCTGCCTTTGCTGCTGCTAAGTCCCTTCAGTCGTGTCTGACTCTGTGCGACCCCATAGATGGCAGCCCACCAGGCTCCCCCATCCCTGGGATTCTCCAGGCAAGAACACTGGAGTGGGTTGCCATTTCCTTCTCCAATGGATGCAAGTGAAAAGTAAAAGGGAAGTCGCTCAGTCGTGTCCGACTCTTCGTAACCCCACGTACTGCAGCCCACCAGGCTCCGTGCCATCGCCTTCTCCAGATCTGCCTCATCTCTGTTCAAAAAGAACTTGAGTTATGAAGTCCCTCCGTGAGTTATGCCTTCAAAGACAGAAATTAGCAGTATTCAATGATGCGGTATCATAGATTATAGCACTTAACCGCACTCTGCTGTAAGAGCCTTCCGTGAAGCTGTCTCCTCCAGACTGTGAGCTCCTTGAGGGTAGTGCCTGTGTCATAGTCACTGCAGAGTCCCCAGGGAAAGCAGGGCATCTTAATGTGTTGAATAACGAATGAATGTCAGGTGCTGTGCCGATTCCGAGAATCCAGTGGTGAGCAAGATGGAGCTGCTCTCATGGGTTAGTGAGGAAGACATAGTAAAGGAAAAGTTATTCAAGTAATTATTTAATGACAATCATGAGTGCTGGAGAGGGGAAAGCTGAGACAGGAAGGAGGTTTCAGGGAAGGTCTCTGGAAGCAAGTGGCGTTTAAGCCATGAAGGACGAATAGGAGATCATCAGCTGAGGTGGGAAGAAAGTATTTTAGGAAGGAGAACGTCATGTGCAGAAGTTCTGAGGCACGAAGGAGCGTGGTACCTTTGAAGAACAGTGTGAAGGAGGGCCACAGGAGGTGGAGGTGATAGGGTGGAGACTAGACCCTGAAAGATCTATCAGTCGTGTTGGATCTTTTTGGTGTTTATCCTAAAAGCAGTAGTAAATCACTGAAGGGTTTTAAGCAGAGGGATGTGCTCAGAGCCACACTGTTTTTAAAAAACAAAAACAAAACCCAGCCTGGCTCCCGGAGGAAAGTGGACTGGGAAAGGCCAGAGGCCACGTCAAGGGACAGTTAGCAGGACAGCACAGTGGGGGCAGAGAAGAGGTGATAGGTACTCAGATCAGGACAGTGGTGGGAACATGTGGAAAGGTTCTAGGGAGCCATGCTAGGGATATTTAGGAAACAACACTTCGTGACAGAATATGAAGGTGGGAAGGTTAACCTCCAGGTTACTAGCTTGCACAGCTGGAGGAAAAGTGGTGCCATTCAGAGCTGGGGCACCCTGGGGAGAGGTGCCCACTAGGAGGTACCTGGGAGGCATCCAGATGAAAATGTCAAGCAGGTAAGAGGCTCTGGAGTAGAGAGGTCTCGCCCAGGTCACTGACATACATACCAATGAGGCCAGGAAAAGATGAGGTTCTTCTGGGGGAAAAGGGCTGGGCCCCAAGCCTGGAGGAAATCCATTATTTAGAGGTTATATGGAGGAGAATATAAAAAAGATGGAGTGATTAGATGTAAAATATCAGAGACTGTAAATATCAAGCCAAGAAACAGATGGTAGAGATCCAAGGAGGAGGAAGTGACAGAATATGAAGGTGGGAAGGTTAACCTCCAGGTTACTAGCTTGCACAGCTGGAGGAAAAGTGGTGCCATTCAGAGCTGGGGCACCCTGGGGAGAGGTGCCCACTAGGAGGTACCTGGGAGGCATCCAGATGAAAATGTCAAGCAGGTAAGAGGCTCTGGAGTAGAGAGGTCTCGCCCAGGTCACTGACATACATACCAATGAGGCCAGGAAAAGATGAGGTTCTTCTGGGGGAAAAGGGCTGGGCCCCAAGCCTGGAGGAAATCCATTATTTAGAGGTTATATGGAGGAGAATATAAAAAAGATGGAGTGATTAGATGTAAAATATCAGAGACTGTAAATATCAAGCCAAGAAACAGATGGTAGAGATCCAAGGAGGAGGAAGAAATGCCTGTGAAGATCAAGAAAGATAAGGCCTGAAAAATATCATTTAAATTCAGTTTTATAGAGGCTGTTGGTAACCTCAGACCTACTCCATGAAGGGATTTTTTTTTTTTTTTTTACTGTGTAGAACTTGAACAAGGCATCGGTGTCAGGAAGGATTAGAAAAGATGACGAGGAGGAAGTCTCAGGCTCTGACTCAGGAGTATCTTCAGTCCCCGGCTCATCCCAGAAGTCTCACTTCATGGGCCGCCAGGGTTACCACTGGCAGAGATTACCTGGGGCCATCTCCTCGGACTCTATCTGTAATGACATTTATGCCTGCCTTTGCTGCTGCTAAGTCCCTTCAGTCGTGTCTGACTCTGTGCGACCCCATAGATGGCAGCCCACCAGGCTCCCCCATCCCTGGGATTCTCCAGGCAAGAACACTGGAGTGGGTTGCCATTTCCTTCTCCAATGGATGCAAGTGAAAAGTAAAAGGGAAGTCGCTCAGTCGTGTCCGACTCTTCGTAACCCCACGTACTGCAGCCCACCAGGCTCCGTGCCATCGCCTTCTCCAGATCTGCCTCATCTCTGTTCAAAAAGAACTTGAGTTATGAAGTCCCTCCGTGAGTTATGCCTTCAAAGACAGAAATTAGCAGTATTCAATGATGCGGTATCATAGATTATAGCACTTAACCGCACTCTGCTGTAAAGGCTCCGTGCCATCGCCTTCTCCAGATCTGCCTCATCTCTGTTCAAAAAGAACTTGAGTTATGAAGTCCCTCCGTGAGTTATGCCTTCAAAGACAGAAATTAGCAGTATTCAATGATGCGGTATCATAGATTATAGCACTTAACCGCACTCTGCTGTAAGAGCCTTCCGTGAAGCTGTCTCCTCCAGACTGTGAGCTCCTTGAGGGTAGTGCCTGTGTCATAGTCACTGCAGAGTCCCCAGGGAAAGCAGGGCATCTTAATGTGTTGAATAATGAATGAATGTCAGGTGCTGTGCCGATTCCGAGAATCCAGTGGTGAGCAAGATGGAGCTGCTCTCATGGGTTAGTGAGGAAGACATAGTAAAGGAAAAGTTATTCAAGTAATTATTTAATGACAATCATGAGTGCTGGAGAGGGGAAAGCTGAGACAGGAAGGAGGTTTCAGGGAAGGTCTCTGGAAGCAAGTGGCGTTTAAGCCATGAAGGACGAATAGGAGATCATCAGCTGAGGTGGGAAGAAAGTATTTTAGGAAGGAGAACGTCATGTGCAGAAGTTCTGAGGCACGAAGGAGCGTGGTACCTTTGAAGAACAGTGTGAAGGAGGGCCACAGGAGGTGGAGGTGATAGGGTGGAGACTAGACCCTGAAAGATCTATCAGTCGTGTTGGATCTTTTCGGTGTTTATCCTAAAAGCAGTAGTAAATCACTGAAGGGTTTTAAGCAGAGGGATGTGCTCAGAGCCACACTGTTTTTAAAAAACAAAAACAAAACCCAGCCTGGCTCCCGGAGGAAAGTGGACTGGGAAAGGCCAGAGGCCACGTCAAGGGACAGTTAGCAGGACAGCACAGTGGGGGCAGAGAAGAGGTGATAGGTACTCAGATCAGGACAGTGGTGGGAACATGTGGAAAGGTTCTAGGGAGCCATGCTAGGGATATTTAGGAAACAACACTTCTTGACAGAATATGAAGGTGGGAAGGTTAACCTCCAGGTTACTAACTTGCACAACTGGAGGAAGAGTGGTGCCATTCAGAGCTGGGGCACCCTGGGGAGAGGTGCCCACTGTGAGGTACCTGGGAGGCATCCAGAGGAAAATGTCAAGCAGGTAAGAGGCTCCGGAGTAGAGAGGTCTCGCCCAGGTCACTGACATACATGCCGATGAGGCCAGGGATAGATGAGGTTCTTCTGGGGGAAAAGGGCTGGGCCCCAAGCCTGGAGGAAATCCATTATCTAGAGGTTATATGGAGGAGAATATAAAAAAGAAGATGGAGTGATCAGATGTAAAATATCAGAGACTGTAAATATCAAGCCAAGAAACAGATGGTAGAGTTTCGAGGAGGAAGAAATGCCTGTGAAGATCAAGAAAGATAAGGCCTGAAAAATATCATTTAAATTCAGTTTTATAGAGGCTGTTGGTGACCTCAGACCTACTCCATGAAGGGATTTTTTTAAATTGGGTTATAATTGCTTTACAGTGAGGAAGAAATGCCTGTGAAGATCAAGAAAGATAAGGCCTGAAAAATATCATTTAAATTCAGTTTTATAGAGGCTGTTGGTGACCTCAGACCTACTCCATGAAGGGATTTTTTTAAATTGGGTTATAATTGCTTTACAGTGTTGTTAGTTTCCACTACAACAGCGTGAATCAGCTGTGTGTGTACATATTTCTCCTCCCTCTTGGGCACCCGTCTAGGCTGTCACAGGGCGCTGAGATGAGCAGCTCCCCGTGGCGGTCTGTTTTACATGGGTGTGCCTATAGGTCAGTGCTACCCTCTCAATCTGTCCCGGCCTCTCCTTCCCTCACTGTGTCCACAAGTCAGTTCTCCATGTCTGCACCTCTATTCCTGCCCTGCAAATAGGTTCACCAGTACTGTTTGTCTAGATTCCATCTATATACATTAATATATTTTTCTGACTTACTTCACTTTGTATGACAGACTCTAGTTCATCTACATTGACCCTTTTTGTTCCTTTTTGTGTTTGAGTAATATTTCATTGTATATGTATACCACATCATCTTTATCCATTTGTCTGTCCATGGACATTTAGGCTATTTTAAGTAGTGCTGCAGTGAATACTGGAGCACATGTATCTTTTTGAATTGTTTTCTCAGAGTATATGCCTAGGGGTAGGATTACTGGGTCCTGTGATAGTTTTTCGGAGAAAGCAAAAGCACCCCACGGGGTCGCACAGAGTCGGACACAACTGAGCGACTTCACTTTCACTTTTCACTTGCATGCATTGGAGAAGGAAATGGCAACCCACTCCAGTGTTCTTGCCTGGAGAATCCCAGGGGTTGGGGGAGCCTGTTGGGCTGCCGTCTATGGGGTCGCACAGAGTCGGACACGACTGAAGCGACTTAGCAGCATGATAGTTTTTAAAGGAACCTCCATACTGTTCTTCATAGTAGTTGTAGCAGTTTACATTCCCACCAGCAGTGTGGGAGGGTTCCCTTTTCTCTACATCCTCTCCAGCATTTATTATTTGTAGATTTGTTTCAATGATGGACGTTCTGACTGGTGTGAGGTGGTACCTCACTGAAGTTTTGATTTGCTTTTCTCTAATAATGAGTGATGTTGAGCATCTTTTCATGTGTTTGTTGGCCATCTGGAAAGGATTAATATCAAACAGGTCATCGAGATGGCCGAGTAAGAGGATGTGGCGCTCACCTCTCCCCACAAACACATTGAAAATACATCCAAGTGTAGAACAAGTCTCATAGAAAACTGGAAACTGGCAGAACTCCTATACAACCAAGGCTACAAGAAAGATTCCCATGTAATCAGGTAGGATGGGTAAAAAAAAAAAAAAAGAAAAGAATCAGGTGAGGATGGCACCCCACGGAAAAGACTAAGAGGAAAAGGAAGCCTGGGAAGTGAGCGGGTTGAACCACAGACTGGGTGTCCCAGTCCTGGGCTCCTGTGCAGAGGAGACAAGCCCCGTTGGCTGCTTGGAGAACCAGTATGACAGAGAGAAAGGCTGGAGCGCCTAGACTCCATGATTTGCTTTTCTCTAATAATGAGTGATGTTGAGCATCTTTTCATGTGTTTGTTGGCCATCTGGAAAGGATTAATATCAAACAGGTCATCGAGATGGCCGAGTAAGAGGATGTGGCGCTCACCTCTCCCCACAAACACACTGAAAATACATCCAAGTGTAGAACAAGTCTCATAGAAAACTGGAAACTGGCAGAACTCCTATACAACCAAGGCTACAAGAAAGATTCCCATGTAATCAGGTAGGATGGGTAAAAAAAAAAAAAAAGAAAAGAATCAGGTGAGGATGGCACCCCACGGAAAAGACTAAGAGGAAAAGGAAGCCTGGGAAGTGAGCGGGTTGAACCACAGACTGGGTGTCCCAGTCCTGGGCTCCTGTGCAGAGGAGACAAGCCCCGTTGGCTGCTTGGAGAACCAGTATGACAGAGAGAAAGGCTGGAGCGCCTAGACTCCACTTGGCAGGAGTGTGTGGGTGCTTGCTTGCCACCAGACAGGGCAGAAAGAGGTCTGCCCGAGTGGCTGCCACCTCACTGTGCTCCCAAAGCCGCGCTGAGCAAACACCCCCAGGCCCACTCACTCCACACACCACAGATTGGCATTGGATCTAGAGAAGCCAAGTCCTGGCAGAAGACCTGCTCTAGGGGCACAGCCGTGGCCCCCAGGAGCCTGCTGAACAGCACTAACAAAGCAGCCCAGATGTCCGATGGCAGCACAGCCGCTTCAGCCCTGATGCCATGACCCCCACTGCCAGCCAAGCAGCTGCTCCAGCCTCTCCATTCCACAACCTTGCACTAGACCTGGCATGACCACAATGGGAAGAATCATGACCTTGGGCTGCATGTGCGATGCCTGCACAGGTGGTGCATCAGACCTCTGTAAACGCACAAGCCCCAGTGCAGGGAGAAGGGAAAACATACAGGAACGGAGCCAGCTCTAGGGGCACAGCCGTGGCCCCCAGGAGCCTGCTGAACAGCGCTAACAAAGCAGCCCAGATGTCTGATGGCAGCACAGCCGCTTCAGCCCTGATGCCACGACCCCCACTGCCAGCCAAGCAGCTGCTCCAGCCTCTCCATGCCACAACCTTGTACTAGACCTGGCATGACCACAACGGGAAGAATCATGACCTTGGGCTGCATGTGAGATGCCTGCACAGGTGGTGCATCAGACCTCTGTAAACGCACAAGCCCCAGTGCAGGGAGAAGGGAAAACATACAGGAACAGAGCCAGCTCTACAGCCTGAAGCTCAGGGCATTTGCTCAGCAGCTCCGGAGCAGCACCTGTCCTGTGTGATGGTCACTGAGCAGAGAGGAGGTCCCACGTCACATCCTGTGCAGGTTCTAGCTCTTTCAGTTCTAGCCATACTCCATCAAGGTGATGGTGGCCAGCACACCCTGAAGAAGACATGGCTGAAAGGGAAAACATACAGGAACGGAGCCAGCTCTACAGCCTGAAGCTCAGGGCATTTGCTCAGCAGCTCCGGAGCAGCACCTGTCCTGTGTGATGGTCACTGAGCAGAGAGGAGGTCCCACGTCACATCCTGTGCAGGTTCTAGCTCTTTCAGTTCTAGCCATACTCCATCAAGGTGATGGTGGCCAGCACACCCTAAAGAAGACATGGCTGGCATCCACAGTCAAATCCAGTCCTCACACCAAAGACACTGGGCACACACAGTCTACATAGGGACACTCACATAAAAACACCTCTCCATGACCACAATAGATTACTTTACTCTTGTTCAGTGAATTTAGGTGAAACAGTTAAGGGAAAAGCAGAGAAACTACTCCCAATTAAAAGAGCAAGAGAAGCCCCCTGGAAAAAGTAATGAAATAGAGGTAATTGGTCTTTTTGGTAGTTTTTATTACCAAAAAGCTGGTAATAAAAATGCTAACTGAATGAAGAAAGAAAACTGATCTAAGCACAGATCATTTTAACAAAAACTATGAAAAGATCTAATCAAAAATTCAATTTCTGAGATAAAACTCACTGTAAAAGCAATAGCAGACTAAATGACACAACTCCAAAGGATCTGAAAGATAAAATGGAAATCAATCAACAGAGCAGACAAAGAGAATGAAAAAAATGAAAGCAACATAGATCTATGGAATAATATAAAATGTGCCAATATCTGCTCTATAAGGATTCCAGAAGGAGAAAAGAAGGGAATAAAACATGTATTTGAAGAAATTATGGCTGAAAACTTCCCAAACCTAAAGAAGGGAACAAATATCCAGGAACAGGAAGTACAGAAGTTCCCAAATAAGATGAACCCAAACAGAACTACACCAAGACATACTGTAATTAAAATGGCAAAAGTTAAAGAATTCTAAAGGCAGCAAGAGAAAAACAGTCCTATATAAGGAGATCCCCATCAGGCTATCAGCTGACTTCTCTGCAGAAACCTTGCATGCCAGGGGAAGTAGTAATAGCATGATATATTCAAAGTCCTGAAATGGAAAAATATCAACCTAGGATACTTAATCCCAGGAAGATTATCATTTAGAATATAAGAATTCCTCAGAAAAGCAAAAAGCAAATAATTCACCATTACAAAACCTACCCTAAGAGAAATGTTGAATCTTCTCTAAATGGAAAAGAATCTATAGGAAAGGGAAATACAATAGGAAAAGCAAATATATATTGAGGATTGAATATCACTTAAGCCAGTACATGGATTAAAAGTGAAAAAATTATAAAAATGACTATAACTACACTAAACAATAAAGGGATAAGCAGGGAGATATAAAATATGACATTAGGAATTAAAAATGTAGCTCTAAGGCAAAATGGATAAAAGCAAAAATAAATAAATGGCACCTGATTAAACTTAAAAGCTTTTACGTAGCAAAGGAAACCCATGAAAAAATGAAAAGACAACCTGCAGAATGGGATAAAACATTTGCACATGATGAAATTGACAAGGGGTTAATGTTCAAAATATACAAACAGCTCATAAAACTCAACATCAAAAGAACAGCCCGATTAAAAAATGGGTAGAAGACCTGAATAGACGCTTTTCCAAAGACAATTTACAGATTCCCAACAGGCACATGAAAAGGTGCTCAATATTACTAATTATTAGAAAGTGCAAATCTAAACCAATGAGGTATCACTTCACACCTGTCAGAATGGCCACCATCAAAGTCTACAAATAATAAATGCTAGAGAGGATATAGAGAAATTGGAACCCTCATACACTGTTGGTGGGAATGTAAATTGGTGCAGCCACTATGGAAAACAATATGGAGGATTCTTTAACAGTAGAACTACCCTATGATCCAGCAATTGCACCCCTGGGTATATATCCAGAAAAAGATAACACACTAATCTGAAAAGATATATGTACCCCAGTGTTCACAGCGGCACTATTTACAATAGCCAGGACACGGAAGCAACCCAAGTGCTCATCAGCAGATGACTGGATTAATATGTGATACACACACATGTATATATATATGTACACACACATGCACAGTGGAATATTACTCAGCTATAAAAAGAATGAAATACTGCTGTTTACAAAGTGGATGGGCCCAGAGCATATTATGCTAAAAGAAATAAGTCACAGAAAGAAAAACTATATCAGGTAGATATGGAATCTAAAAAATAACACACATGCCTATATATGTGCAAAACAGAAACAGGCTCGCAAATATAGAAAATGAACTTATGGTTACCCAAAGTTTACCCTGGGTTACCCTCCAAAAGGGTGAGGAACAAATCAGGGGTATGAGATTAACATATATACAAATTACTATATTATAAAATAACAAGAATATGCTGTGTAGCACAGGAAATTACACCCATTATCTTATAATAACCTGTAATGAAAAATAATGTTCAGAAATACTGAATCACCATGCTGTACACCTAAAATTAACACAGTTGTGTCAATCAACTATACTTCAGTTTTAAAAAAGAAAGTGTTTGAATTTCAGGGCTGTGTGAAGCATGAGCGTGTGTTAGGAACACATGTTGGGAAGGTGTCTACAGCAGTGCTTCACTTACTTGTGCTCTTTTTCTCCAACAGCTTAAATGGAAACTTGATAAAGCCAGAGGAGGCCACGGCCTTTGAAGCGGAGAAGCGGATTGTCTGTTTCTGAGGGGATATTTTCTCGCGGTGGGCCTTGGCCCTGGGGGCAGCTCGGTGCAGTCGCCTGTCCTGGATGGCGGCATCCAGGGTCTGCTGAGGTGGGACTTCTAGGAATCCAGCCTTCATGATGCAGATCAAGTGGGATCTGGCAGAGATCCCTCTGACTGGCAGAGGCCCCAAGTAGTTGTTATAATTCTGCAGGAAAAAGCTCGAGCCATTTTAGTGACTGTAAACATTCTATAAAGAGATGTTAACGCACAGCCATGGTTATTTACATCTGCACCTAGAGGAGTGAGCCTTAGAGCTCCTACGAATGCCTGCCCAAAGGCTAGAGGGAGCGAGTCAGCCACCGCCCGCTCACTGAAGAGTCCACGCGGTGCCCAGCTGGTACCATGTTTCTTAGGGGGCAAAGGTGCTCACCAAAGGAAAGCCTCCCCAAGTGTTGGTACTATTCCCACCTCACTGTAGACACTGAGGGGGTGCAGTGTGGGGGTTTGACTCCTCCAAGGCTCTGTAGGGAGTTGGTGCCAAAGGAAGGACCCACAGTGGGCTCCACAGTCCTGGAGTCTCACCATCTGCTGACAAAGATGGCAGGATGCCCTCTTCACCAGACTGAGGGACAGGGCAATGTCTTCATAACACTGAGGCTGTACTCAGGGCTTTCGTGGGATGGGGCTGAACTCCAGAAGGCTGATGCTGTGGGCTCTGCCCCAGGAAGAAGAATCAGTACCATCCTCCAAAAGGAATAATGGCCTGGCATGCCCTTGTGGCCGTGGCATCCAAACTGGAGCTTCTCTCTTGCCCTGTGGAGAAAGGGAAGTCTCCTCCTGCCCCTGAGCAGTTGTGAGGGTGGCTGTGTGGGAGGCAAGGCTCAGAGTTGCTGAGAACTCTGCTGGGAGGGCACATTAGGCCCCTGCCACCATGGCAGGCATGCAGTGGATGCTAAATGGGGGGAAGGAGGAGGTTTTACCGGATAACTCATTCATTTGCCAATTCATTTGTTAGTAAAATACTGAAACCCTCATTATTTCTAATTGAGTTCAGTTCAATCGCTCAGTCATGTCCGACTCTTTGCGACCCCATGAACCGCAGCACGCCAGGCCTCCCTGTCCATCACCAACGCCTGGAGTCCACCCAAACTCATGTCCATTGAGTCAGTGATGCCATCCAACCGTCTCATCCTCTGTCGTCCCCTTCTCCTCCAGCCCTCAATCTTTCCTAGCATCAGGGTGTTTTCAAATGAGTCAGTTCTTTGCATCAGGTAGCCAAAGTATTGGAGTTTCAACTTCAACATCAGTCCTTCCAATTGTCTGAGTCAGGGGTTTTAAAAAGGAAGTCGGCCTGGAAAGCACGCTGTGACCCCTTCAGAGGCATTTACTGCATTGGGTGGGGCCCCAGGGTGACGTGCTGTGAGGAGAACCAGACGAGGGACAGTCAGAGGTATCCTCAGTGTTATCCTTCCAAATCCTTCCACCTACCAAGAGAAGGAAGAAGGCAGAGAAAGTATCTGAGGCTTCTCCATCCAACTAGGCATCCCAGTCCACACAAGCGGCTTCTCAGAGGGAATACCTTGAGTCCCTGGAGGTTAGGGCCAGGGTATGCTGGCATAGCCAGATTTCACGGCCCTCACCACAGTTCCCTGATGGGCTGTTCCCTACCCTTCTCGGCTGCCAACTAGAGGACCAGGGTGGGCTTGTACCCATTGTGGCAAGAGGCACTGAGCTGACGGGTAAGTGGGCTTACCATTCAACAGTACCCTGGAGTTGTCAGAAGTCTAGCCAGGCTTTATACAGCAGCCCCAGTTAAGCAGGGTATAATTCAACAAGTTAGCCTTGAAAGTGAGGGGGGAAATCCTGTATGGTCACATGGGAGCTATTCCCCTAAGGTCCTGTCCACCTCAGGTTTGGGTATCTGCCTAACAGTCACTACCCCCACCCCCACCCAAGGGAGGACCTCTCTTCCAGAATATCTGAGCAGCAGATATGCCCAGATCACATAAAAGAATGAGCGCTTGGTGAGTTCAATGCCAAGGGTGCTTAGAACAGACTTCAGACTTGCCAAGTCAGAAAACCACACTTCCCAGCTGACAGAATCATATTTTATTATAAACTGCTAAAACTAAACTTTTGAGATTCTAAAATGAACCAATCTCTTTAATAAGTGGTGCTGGGAAAACTGGTCAACCACTTGTAAAAGAATGAAATTAGAACACTTTAACACCATACACAAAAATAAACTCAAAATGCATTAAAGATCTAAACGTAAGACCAGAAACTATAAAACTCCTTAAGGAGAACATAGGCAAAACACTCTCTGACATAAATCACAGCAGGATCCTCTATGACCCACCTCACAGAATATTGGAAATAAAAGCAAAAATAAACAAATGGGACCTAATTAAAAGATTCTACACAACAAAGGAAACTATAAGCAAGGTGAAAAGAGCCTTCAGAATGGGAGAAAATAATAGCAAATGAAGCAACTGACAACTAATCTCAAAAATATACAAGCAACTCCTGCAGCACAATTCCAGAAAAACAAAGGACCCAATCAAAAAATGGGCCAAAGAACTAAACAGACATTTCTCCAAAGAAGACATATAGATGGCTAACAAACACATGAAAAGATGCTCAACATCACTCATTATCAGAGAAATGCAAATCAAAACCACAATGAGGTACCATTTCACGCCAGTCCGAATGGCTGCAATCCAAAAGTCTACAAGCAATAAATGTTGGAGAGGTTGTGGAGAAAAGGGAACCCTCTTACACTGTTGGTGGGAATGCAAACTAGTACAGCCACTATGGAGAACAGTGTGGAGATTCCTTAAAAAACTGGAGATAGAACTGCCTTACGACCCAGCAATCCCACTGCTGGGCATACACACTGAGGAAACCAGAATTGAACGAGACATGTGTACCCCAATGTTCATCGCAGCACTGTTTATAATAGCCAGGACATGGAAGCAACCTAGATGTCCATCAGCAGATGAATGGATAAGAAAGCTGTGGGACATATACACAATGGAGTATTACCTGGCCATTAAAAAGAATACATTTGAATCAGTTCTAATGAGGTGGATGAAACTGGAGCCTATTATACAGAGTGAAGTAAGCCAGAAAAACATCAATACAGTATACTAATGCATATATGCAGAATTTAGAAAGATGGTAACGATAATCCTGTATGTGAGATAGCAAGAGAGACACAGATGTATAGAAGAGTCTTTTGGACTCTGTGGGAGAGGGAGAAGGTGGGATGATTTGGGAGAATGGCATTGGAGCATGTATAATATAAGAAATGAGTCACCAGTCCAGGTTTGATGCAGGATACAGGATACTTGGGGCTGGTGTACTGGGATGTCCCAGAGGGACGGTACGGGGAGAGAGGTGAGAGGGGGGTTCAGGATGGGGAACACAGGCAGATTCATGTTGATATATAGCAAAACCAATGTAATATTGTAAAGAAATTAGCCTCCAATTAAAATAAATTTAAGTTAAAGACAAAAAAATAAAAATGAACCCAGAAACTACCAAATATCTTTACTTTTAGAGACTATGAAAATTAAAACTGTTGCCTCGAAGGGAAACTGAATTTGTGTGGTATTGGGTTAAATTCTAACCTGGAAATACTTTGGTCTTCCAGATGGTGAATGATGGATTTTCTTACAAAAGAGATTAGACTCCTAATTTGTTGGAAAGGTTCTCCACTGCCCATAGGTGAGCTTCTCTGCAAAGAAATGGAGAAATCAAGAAAAAGATAATAGGAAATTGTGGGGAGGGGAGGAATTCCACAAACTTAGGATACGACTGTTTCCTCAGGACATGTTAGTTGATGGTTTCAGACCTACATGTCCATGTTGACTTGGAACTTATAAGCCATGTAAAATCACTGTGGGGCTTTGGGCCACATCTTAACACTGTCAGAATTTCAATTTCTACCTTGAAAACGGAAACCCCAGAGTACTGACTTACAGAGTTGTTGTGAGGATGAAATGAGCTGCTGCATGGAGATCAGCACAACGCGGGTGCCGGGTCAGTGCTCAGTGAAAGTGAAAGTCGCTCAGTTGTGTCTGATTCTTTGTGACCCAAATCTCCAGGCCAGAATACTGGAGTGGGTAGCCTTTCCCTTCTCCAGGGCATCTTCCCAACCCAGGGGTCAAACCCAGCTCTCCCACATTGCAGATGGATTCTTTACCAGCTGAGCCACAAGGGAAGCCCAAGAATATTGGAGTGGGTAGCCTGTCCCTTCTCCAGTGGATCTTCCTGACCCAGGAATTGAACCAGGGTCTCCTGCACTACAGGTGGATTCTTTACCAACTGAGCTATCAGGGAAGCCCTCAGTGCTCAATACACAGTATGATAACTTGGATTCAATCCCTAGATCAGGAAGATCCCCTAGAGAAAGAATGGTAACCCACTCCAGTATTCTTGCCTGGGAAATCCCATGGACAGAGGATCCTGGAGGGGTATAGTCCATGGGGTCCCAAAGTGTCGGACATGACTTAGCGACTAAACAACAACAATTATAAAACCAACGTTTCTCATTTCTGCTCACAGTGGCATCCCTCGGTATCCCCTTGACACTCGGGCTTAGGAAATGTCCCAACAAGGTCAAATATAGCACTAAAAGTTCTCCAATTCAAGTCTAGAGGCATTCAACATTGAGCTTCCTGCAGTATCCTGACTCCTCCAGTGAGAAGCACAGCCATGAGTTGTCCTCATTCTTACAATTACATGTCACTCATTGAACAGAGGGAGGCGCATCCATGTCTTCACCGCACAGTGAGAACAGAGCGAAGCTGGCACCACCGCACATGCCAGGCCCGCCAGCCTTTGCCAGGTGTCCCTTTCAGCTCCCCAACTGGGAAGGCACAGTTGGCTCGTTGGTGTTTTGGTCCACTTCCAGGGGTGACACATGTCTGTTTCCAGTAACTAATTGTTCACTTACAGGACTAAAAATCCTTGCTCTGGACCTGAGAGGCAAAAGCATGACCATCATCTCAGGTCCATAGAGAGGAATTTTAATGAAAAGCGGAATTAGCTGGTAAGGAGGCCAAAGCTCACGTTGCTGCACAGATGGGCTGGCCGCAGAGCTGAGGGCCCAGGGGCCATCGCAGCAGGATTCTCGCAGAATTAAAGCTGAATTAACTGCACCCAGACCAGCTTAAAACTCTTTCGGAAGCACTAAGCACTTAAAAGAGTGTAGGCCCCCAGTGATTTGTAATGAAATGAATGAATGAATAATAAAAAAAGATTTTAAACCAGGTAAATTATAAAATAAGTTCAAGGATGCTAAACAATTTCTGATTTTCCCCATGCCTACTTAGGTGCTTTCTGGGGCAAATAACAAATATAAAAATAACTTGATTTTTTTTTCCTTGACAGTTTCCTCTCTGTCACATTTGTATTACAAAAGCAGTATGACAACGTTAAAATTTTTTAAATAATGCTTCAGTTCAGTTCACTCACTCAGTCATGTCTGAGTCTTTGCGACCCCATGAATCACAGCATGCCAGGCCTCACTGTCCATCACCAGCTCTCGGAGTTCACCCACACTCATGTGCATTGAGTTGGTGATGCCATCCAGACACCTCATCATCTGTCATCCCCTTATCTTCCTGCCCCTAAACCTTTCCAGCATTAGCGTCTTTTCCAATGAGTCAACTCTTCACATGAGGTGGCCAAAGTACTGGAGTTTCAGCTTCAGTATCAGTCCTTCTAATGAACACCCAGGACTAATCTCCTTTAGGATGGACTGGCTGGATCTCCTTGCAGTCCAAGGGACTCTCAAGAGTCTTCTCCAGCATCACAGTTTAAAAGCATCAATTCTTCGGTGCTCAGCTTTCTTCACAGTCCAACTCTCACATCCACACATGACCACAGGAAAAACCATAGCCTTGACTAGATGGACCTTTGTTGGCAAAGTAATATCTCTGCTTCTGAATATGCTATCTAGGTTAGTCATAACTTTCCTTCCAAGGAGTCTTTTAATTTCATGGTGGCAATCACCATCTGCAGTGATTTTGGAGCACAAAAAAATAAAGTCTTACACTGTTTCCACTGTTTCCCCATCTATTTCCCATGAAGTGATGGGACCAGATGCCATGATCTTAGTTTTCTAAATGTTGAGCTTTAAGCCAACTTTTTCACTCTCTCACTTTCATCAAGAAGCTTTTCAGTTCCTCTTCACTTTCTGCCATAAGGGTGGTGTCATCTGCATGTCTGAGGTTACTGATATTTCTCCTGGCAATCTTGATTCCAGCTTATGCTTCTTCCAGCCCAGTGTTTATGATGTACTCTGCATAAAAGTTAAGTAAGTAGGGTGACAATATACAGCCTTGAGGTACTCCTTTCCCTATTTGGTACTAGTCTGTTGTTCCATGTCCAATTCTAACTGTTGCTAACTGTTGCTTCCTGAGACAAAGATGGAGAAGCTCTATACAGTCAGCAAAAACAAGACCAGGAGCAGACTGCGGCTCAGATCATGAACTCCTTATTGCCAAATTCAGACTGAAATGGAAGAAAACCACTAGACCATTCAGGTTGACCTAAATCAAATTCCTTATGATTATACAGTGGAAGTGAGAAATAGGTTTCAGCGACTAGATCTGATAAACAGAGTACCTGATGAACTATGGATGGAAGTTCATGACATTTTACGGGAGACAGGGATCAAGACCATCCCCATGGAAAAGAAATGCGAAAAGGCAAAGTGGCTGTCTGAGGAGGCCTTTCAAATAGCTGTGAAAAGAAGAAAAGCAAAAAGCAAAGGAGAAAAGGAAAGATAATCCCATTTGAATGCAGAGTTCCAAAGAATAGCAAGGAGAGATAAAGCCTTCCTCAGCAATCAGTGCAAAAGAATAGAGGAAGACAACAGAAAGGGAAAGACTAGAGATCTCTTCAAGAAAATTAGAGATACCAAGGGAACATTTCGTGCAAAGATGGGCTCGATAAAGGACAGAAATGGTCTGGACCTAACAGAAGCAGAAGATATTAAGAAGAGGTGGTAAGAATACACAGAAGAACTGTACAAAAAAGATCTTCATGACCCAGATAATCACGATGGTGTGATCACCCACCTAGAGCCAGACATCCTGAAATGTGAAGTCAAGTGGGCTTTAGAAAGCATCACTGTGAACAAAGCTAGTGGAGGTGATGGAATTTCAGTTTAGCTATTTCAAATCCTAAAAGATGATGCAGTCAAAGTGCTGCACTCAGCATGCAAGGAAACTTGGAAAAGTCAGCAGTGGCCACAGGACTGGAAAAGGTCAGTTTTCATTCCAATCCCAAAGTAAGACAATGCCAAAAAAGGCTCAAACTACCACACAATTGCACTCATCTCACATGCTAGTAAAGTAATGCTCAAAATTCTCCAAGCCAGGCTTCGGCAATACATGAACTGTGAACTCCCAGATGTTCAAGCTGGTTTTAGAAAAGGCAGAGGAACCAGAGATGAACTTGTCAACATCGGCTGGATCATGGAAAAAGCAAGAGAGTTCCAGAAAAACATCTATTTCTGCTTTACCGACTATGCCAAAGCCTCTGACTGTGTGGATCACAATAAACTGTGGAAAATAATGCTTCAGTTCAGTCGCTCAGTCATGTCCGACTCTTTGAGACACCATGAATTGCAGCACACCAGGTCTCCCTGTCCATCATCAACTCCCGGAGTTCACTCAGACTCGAGTCCATCAAGTCCGTGATGCCATCCAGCCATCTCATCCTCTGTCGTCCCCTTCTCCTCCTGCCCCAATCCCTCCTAGCATCAGAGTCTTTTCCAATGAGTCAACTCTTCGCATGAGGTGGCCAATTTACTGGAGTTTCAGCTTTAGCATCATTCCTTCCAAAGAAATCCTAGGGTTGATCTCCTTCAGAATGGACTGGTTGGATCTCCTTGCAGTCCAAGGGACTCTCAAGAGTCTTCTCCCACACCACAGTTCAAAAGCATCAATTCGTTGGCGCTCAGCCTTCTTCACAGTCCATCTCTCACATCCATACATGACTACTGGAAAAACCATAGCCTTGACTAGACGGACCTTAGTTGGCAAAGTAAAGTCTCTGCTTTTGAATATACTATCTAGGTTAGTCATAACTTTTCTTCCAAGGAGTAAGCATCTTTTAATTTCATGGCTGCAGTCACCATCTGCAGTGATTTGGGAGCACAAAAAATAAAGTCTGACACTGTTTCCACTGTTTCCCATCTATTTCCCATGAAGTGATGGGACCGGATACCATGATCTTCGTTTTCTGAATGTTGAGCTTTAAGCCAACTTTTTCACTCTCCACTTTCACTTTCATCAAGAGGCTTTTTAGTTCTTCTTCACTTTCTGCCTTAAGGGTGGTGTCATCTGCATATCTGAGGTTATTGAATTTTCTCCCGGCAATCTTGATTCCAGCTTGTGCTTCTTCCAGTCCAGTGTTTCTCATGAGGTACTCTGCAAATAATGCTTATAATAATGCTAATAGCAAGTTAATTTTTGCATGTCATTTTTCCATAGTTTGCCTACATGGAGACTTTTACTATTGTAAAATACATGTAATATACAATTTATCATCTTAATCATTTCTATACATTTCAGTGGTATAAACACATTCATATGTTGTGTAACCATCACCAATGCCCATCTCCAGAATTACCCTTCTTATAAAACTAAAACTCTGTGCTCATTAAACATAATTCCCCCTGCCCCCACTCCTGGCAACCACCTACTACTTTCTTTCTCTCTGATTGTGACTATTCTAGTTCCCTCCCATAAGTAAAGCCATACAGAGTCTTTCTGTGGCTCTTTATTTCACTTAGCATGATGTTCTCAAAGTTCATCCATGTCAGAATTTCCTTTTTTAGGGTTGACTATTTTGACATCTTTTTATATAGTTATAATCACAGTGAACATTTATAATTTATTTACTTTTCCCACAGTTATTAATCTTCATAATTATCATTTGTATTCTATTGGTGTGTTAATTTGCTTAATTATGTCCCAAGTGTTAGACATCCAGGTGTCCAGACTGGTTTTAGGGATGATTATTATAGACATTTATATGGAAGTAAAAAAGTTTATTTAGGATTATTTCTTTGGAGTGAGATTAGCAAGTCAAAGATTCTTGCTTTGAATTTTTTTTTTTTCAATCTACATGAATCCATCAGGTTTAGGAGTCTAATAAATGCTTTGGAAGGGGGTGGAAGTTAGAGAACAATGTACTATCTCCTTTGAATAGGAATGAGACTCCCTGCCTTGGACCTGTACCCTAGATGGCACCCAGGCCCTGCCCGCACACACAGGGACGCCACCGCCACAGACAGGCGCTGGTAATAACTGCAGCTGCAGGGACTAGAGAGTGGCCCTGTTGGCATCTGTCCTCAAGTGGCACTAAGATAGTCACTTATACCTGAGTAAGTGTACTTCAAAATCAGGTTTCCTTGATTTTGAACGTGTATGTGTGCATGTGTCTCTGCTTTGTCCAAACAAACCCAGTCTGACTGATTCCACTAGCACTGGGTCAGGTGGTAACTAACTCTTCCAAGAACCCTATGAAGTAGGGATTATCTCCTGAGTGAAGAAAATGAGAACTAGTGAGTTTGGATATGTATATTAAATTACTAATGAGAATGTGTATAAAAATGGGGGCCTGGGGGCGGATTTCCCTTCAGGAAAGGGATTTTCCTTTCCTGTAGCAGGTTGAACTTGGCAATAGCTAAGATTTTGAGCTCACTTAGCTCAGCCTTCTTACCATGCCAGTGAAGACACTGGCCTCAGAGAGCAAAAGTGACTTGCCCTAGGTCACACACATTATCTGTAGAACAAGAACTAGAATACAGGCCTTCTGCCTGGCTTTATTTTCCCTTCTGTTTTGACAAGTTTGTGACCTCAGTTCATTCTCCAATTGACTTTTTTTTTTTTCCAAGCCTATTAAACCTGATCCCAATCCACTAGGGCAAGTTAAACAAAATGAACTCTGTTCCCCAAGGACTTAGGTGGGGTGTCTTAAGTGTTGCTCTGGGAAGTCTGGTCTTATTTTCATATACCAATGATGCGAAAAGCTCCAAGACTTGGGACGCCTGTTTTCAAGTCTCACTGACTGACAGTCTCAAGGTGAGGAACACCCTGGAGAATGTCGGGTGACCCAAGTCTGACTCTTCAAAGCCCACACATCCTCTGCCAGCCACAACCATGGGACTGGACCAAAGGAAGTAGCTGTATTCCAGAGACCTGGAGAAGGTGATACCGGGGTTATTTCCATCACAAGAGGGCAGCATGTATCCAGTGATTAATCCATTACATAAGTGGTCTGAAGGATTCAACTGTGTAGGGGGTGCTGATACTGATCCAATGTTCTACTTACATAAAAAACCAAAGTACATGGTGTTAAGAGCAATTTCATTGTCAGTGCATTCATCCATGACTTCAAAGACACTGTTAAGTTGGGAGAGAAACAGCAGAGTTAAAGCCAGTTCTGTGGGTACTGAGGGTCTGGGTTCAAATTCCAGTGTGACCACTTGTGTGACCTTGGACAATGACTTAGCTTTTCTGTACTTGAGCTTCCCATCTGTAGTAGTACTGCTCCCTTTGCAGGGCTGTTTGGTTACGAGCAGTAAATTACCAAATATTTTTATAAAGCACTTAAAACAGTATCTGACATGTAGTAGGGCTCTAGAAGTAGCAACATTTGTTATCTAATCAGACCTTTCCCCTCTAGCACGACCTTAATGAGCATCGGAGATAGGGCAAAAGAGGGAACAGTGCTAAGCCATCCTTCCCCACCTTGAGAGCCCCTCTGAAACAACACCGCCATTTTCAAACTGACAGTGGTGTCTAGACTTGTAAGCAGCTCAGAAACCAGAAGCCGGAGGCCGAATACCTATGGGATAAGAGCTAAGCTTCCCAGGTGGCATGAGCGATAAAGAACCCTCCTGCCAATGCAAGCAGACCTAAGAGGTGCCAGTTTGATCCCTGGGTGGGGAAGATCCCCTGGAGGAGGGCACAGCAACCCACTCCTCTTGTCTGGAGAACCCCATGGACAGAGGAGCCTGGTGGGCTCTGGTCCATAGGATCACAAAGAGCCGGACATGACTGAAGTGACTCAGCATGCACGCAAGAACTAAGCATCCTGACACTGTCTCCATTTTTATTTTGTTAAGGAACTGCCTGTCCAGGTTCTATTCAGAAGCAGGGATTAAGCAAGCTAAAAGTCTGTTCGCGTTTTAAGTTGACTTCACAGATGTTAGAGTGAATTATCTGGCGTTCTACACTAACATCATATGGCTGAAGGTCATTTCTGTCTTTGATGTCAGCATGTGGTTCTGTGTTTCTAGCATTCTTTTCATCCACTTGGTTGACATTGCTACTGATCCCCCAGCCTCCAGCAGAAACGAATAATGGCAGTCTTGAGAGCTAGCAGGAGAGAAGAGTAGTGATGGAGGGAGGTCAGAACACGAGTGTGGAAGGGGGTGGGTTAGTCACTGGAATCCTGACTCCCATCCTGATTCATACCCTCCTATTGCTGTGTCTTGTCCAGGAGCTGGCCATGTGTCGGGACCCGTCAGCCTGGCATCTTGGGCATTGCATTTGTACGGAGCCAGCAGCTCATCATCTACTGAGCAGCTCCAGGGAATGGCCCAGCTGCCCACCACTGCCTTTAGATCTCCCAGTGAGTACTCACCAGACAATGTGTGAGATCTTTTTCCTTCTGCTGAGTCAACACATATTCCCAAGAGGAGGGCCTATTGGTGGTCAACATTATGCTTCCATCTGAATCATCCTGTCCATTTTTCTCAACTTTTTTTCATTATCACCCCTGTAAAGAGAATTTTAAGACATTTTTACCTAATCCCCTCTTCCTTCCATAAAACTCTTAATACCACAAATATACTGTATTTCTGTTTAGGTACCCTGACCCTGCAGGGCATTGAATAGCTAAACTTTTTTCACCCCAAGAACCAACTTTAACCCCCTTAGGGGTGATATCCCTCCTGTTGATAGTCAGATCAGTTCAGTCACTCAGTTGTGTCAGACTCTTTGCAACCCCATGAATCGCAGCACACCAGGCCTCCCTGTCCATCATCAACTACCGGAGTTCACTCAGACTCGCATCCATCAAGTCCATGATGCCATCCAGCCATCTCATCCTCTGTCGTCCCCTTCTCCTCCTGCCCCCAATCCTTCCCAGCATCAAAGTCTTTTCCAATGAGTCAACTCTTCACATGAGGTGGCCAAAGTACTGGAGTTTCAGCTTTAGCATCAAGGCAATTGGTCAGTTGGAATAGTTCATATTCTCCTTCCTCTAAAAAATAAAATCAATAAATAAATATTAGGTAGAATTTAATATAGTACTTATCTTTTTTGCAGATGTTTTATAATCCAGTCGTAAGAATAAGGATTTTGATCTATAGATGAGAATACCTAATCCATGGCCACTTGTTTAATAAGAGAAGGAACACAAGAATTATTTGACCTATATTGTCAAATGAAACCATTAAATAATGCCTGAATTTTCATAGAAAACACAGAAAGGCATTCGAAAGAATATAATCCCTCCTCATGCTTTCCATAGGACAACAGCTATTCTTTTATCTACCAGAAAAAAAGCATGAACAAAAAGCACCAATGAACTTTGGTGCTTTCTTTCAAAGAAAGAAAATTTCACTTAGTATTACTTTTATAGCAGTGAAAACTATTATGATGTAACAGTAAAAGGTAGTGAGCAAATCACAACATATAAATACTCAAATTTTTGTAGATCTCTTTTATCCAGTAAATAAGTTAAAAACTAAATTATTTTCATAGAAATAATAGTTACAGACACTGCATAAAGTTACAGCACCCATCAAAAAGAAGTGTTACTACTGACAACATACATGTTGCCATGTTTTGTGTTGTGTATGTTGTGTCTGTTTTGTATACTTCTCAAGCTTAGAAAATGTTACCACGAGTGTGGGGAGAACATGGTCGAAACTGGGAGTGATCAAATTAAACAAAACAAAACAAATAAGTAAACCTTGTTAGTCACAAAGGCAGTGGGAGCAGCAGGGACTGGACCAGAGGCAGCAAAAATGTGCTTTTTAAGCTCACCTCCTACTCCCCAAAGGAAGTACACTGATTCTTGGTTCAGTTGGTTCCCACGAGAACTTGAAGAAGCCCTGATGACCTCTTTACTTTCCAGGAACTAGTATAATAATATTTTTTAATTATTACAAAGCTTCCACCAAGATGCTCAGGGTACTATATTAACAATTAAAACATCATCATCGTAAACAGTAATAATTAAAAACACATAAAGAGCACAGCACAGAACAGCCACAGAACACTGAGGACAAGTCATGTTGAAGAGAGAAGTGCTCCTTGTAATGCGATATTGCATGGCCATTTTCTGGAGTTCACAATCAGAAGCAGTTCTAAAAGGATCATCAATTTACCAACTACAAAATGCCTACAGATTGATGTATGGAACATTGCTCGCATGCATGGGAGAATCATCTAGTATCCATTGTCTCCTTTAAAATCAGAACTTTCAAAAAATAATCTAATGCCAATTAAAATGATGAAAGAAACTGCTGACAGTTTCTACTCAATAGACAATGTTGTCAGGATTTTAATAATTCTGTCTCCTATTTTATATTCCTCTGGTCATAATGATTAGTAAGCTGCTTAACCCATTTATGGTTTTGTTTCAGCATCTGTGAACAAGGAGTAGAGTTGTGTCTGACATTAGAGAAATTGCTTTAAGTTGTACAAACTAAAGATTCTATTTATCCACAAATAATTCACATATCCCTCTCCACAAATCTGACATTTAACCAGGGAATGCCAGCTCTGTGATTTAAAATATATATATTTCAAGATTTAAATTTATTTTAAAGAAATAATATCAGTGACATTTTCTTTAAGGAAATGACAAATATCTATATATTTTTTAATGAAATGAAATTTCTATTGAAGTTTTTGCTAGCATTATAAAGTGAGCAAAATACATGTTAGCTTGATAAAGGGTTATAAAGTGAGCATACCCATGTAACCCACCACTCATGAATAAATGGAACAATTTCAGCATCACAGAATTCTCCTTTCTCTCTGCTCAAGCTACTAACATTACTTCTGAAAAGTAATTAGGAGGCTACCTTCTACAACCATCTCTCTACACTATCTGCTTTTGACCTGTATGGAAACAGATCTCTACCGTGTCTAGTCTTTTATGACACTTCTTCTACTCCATTCTTTTTATGAAATTCATCCATGATGCTGTGCACGGCTCAGTGCCTCCACTGGAATTACTGTTTGCCATCACTTTGTGTGAATATGCCACAACTGATTCGGTCACACCAGAATTTAGGCTGCTCTTAAAAACATTCTTGTCTATATCAGCAAGTGCGTGCAGGTTTTCATTTCTGTTAGGTATATACCTAAGGTAGAATTTCTGGGTCAGAGTTTGTGCACCCAAATATTCTGCTTTAGTAGACATTTCTATTCAGCTTTCCCAAGTGCCTGGCTTGTTTTACTTAACCACCACCTGAAAGGAAGAGTTCTAGATGCTCCATATCCTCATCAATAATTTTCATTTTCAGCTTCTAAAATGTTTGGCTTCATTTTAAGTTAATTCATTTGGTTTCATTTTTCATATTACTTCATTAGAGTTTAATTTGAATTTCTGATGACCAATGATGTTGAAAAAAAAACAAATGATGTTGGGAAATTTAGTATATGCATATTGGACATCTGAATATCTTCTTTTGCAAAATACCTTGTCAATAATTTTTCTCATTACTTTTAAATTGACTTGCCTGAATTTTCCTTAATGATTTTGAGAAACTCTTTGCATACTCCTGATATGAGTCCTTTTTTAGTATCATCAACACATTATTCCACTGTTTATCTTTTCTCTTTTTTACCAGTAACTTTTAATGAACATAAGCAATCAATTTTAATAAAGTCCATCTAGAAGTCTTACTTTTATAGCAAAGGGTTTTGTAGCCAACTCAAAAAGTATTTACCAGCTCCCAAATTATAGACCTTTTCCTTTGTTAACTTTCAGAAGACATATGGTTTTACCTTTCCATTTATATGTATAGTTGATAGAGACATGATTTCTTTTTAAATTATTTGAAGCCTCAGTATAAATTTTTATTTCCCATATGATGCCCAGTTGACCAAGAATCATTTACTGAAAAGAACACCTTTTTCTTACTGTTCCAATGGGGGACTTTATTATAATTCAAGCAACTGTAATGAGGCCTTTTCCCTGTGTTGCTTTATTTGTCTATTTTTACTTCATTAAATTCTGAATAAATTATTGGAGTTTTATAGTCTAGACATTTAGCAATGTCAGATAGCCTACTTTACTATATTTCACAACTGTCATTTATGTGCTTAGTCCTTTGGTTTACCATGTATAATTTAGATTCAGTTTGTCAGTTTCAACTGAAACTTGATGAGATTTTTGATTAGAATTCCATTAAATGTATAGGTCAATTAGGGTATACTTGATATTATTACAGTATTGAACCTTGAGACCATGGATATAGTATCTCTCTCAATTTATTAAGTCTTCTCTAATTTCACTCATGTCTAGTAGTTTTTTGGTAGAGAGTTTGCATGCATGCTAAGTTGCATGAGTCATATCAGACTTTGCTCAACACTTTCGCCTATAGCTCGACAGGTTCCTCTGTCCATGGGATACTCCAGTCAAGAATACTGGAATGGGTTGCCATGCCCTCCCACAGGGGATCTTCCTTACCCATAGATCAAATCCCATTCCTTCATGTCTCCTGCATTGGCAGGTGGGTTCTTTACCACTAGCACCACCTGGGTCTTATGTCAAATTTATTCCTGGGTATTTGATGTATTTTAAAGGTATTTTATTTATTTAACTTATATGCAGAGTTCAGTTCAGTTCAGTCGCTCAGTCATGTCCAACTCTTTGCGACCCCATGAATCGCAGCTCACCAGGCTTCCCTGTCCATCACCAACTCCCGGAGTTCACTCAGACTCGCGTCCATCGAGTCAGTGATGCCATCCAGCCATCTCATCCTCTGTCGTCCCCTTCTCCTCCTGCCCCCAATCCCTCCAAGCATCAAAGTCTTTTCCAATGAGTCAACTCTTCACATGAGGTGGCCAAAGTACTTGAGTTTCAGCTTTAGCATCAT